>JANSTR010012901.1:0-13901 GCA_025434805.1 Antipathozoanthus remengesaui | reverse complement strand
CAAATACTAAACTATTTCAAAATATATAGAATAACATGTAATTTATCTTAATAATGGAAATGTGAATAAAATATTGTGTATTGTATAAACACTACAAAGAATGCCACTTGAAATTTAAAAACTTATATATTAAATCATCTTTAGTCGAGATCGCATTCGTCACATGGGGATGGGTTTTAAACGAAATGCCCCGAGGCACTGGGATGGCGTTTGCTATCCAACATTCTAATCAGGTACTTTTGTAGCAAGTTGTAGAGTTACCTCCCCCCCTCCTGTCGCACTTTTATCCACATAACTAAAGCATTCGCCATAACTCGTCAAACATCCACGCTCTGCCGGCTTTGAAGCTGTTAGCGCAAGTTAGGAGAAATATGATTGACTGTAACCCATGGAGATCTTTTTTCTAACAAGCAAATAATTTTCAAGCATTTAAATTGTTTTGAACTTTTCCAGCCAACATTCTAGTCCAAAATATTTACTAATGGTTATAAAATTCTTCCTTGTCTCTTTGCAAACCTAGTTGGAGCAGACCGTTTCTGTTGGGATCGAAGAAGGATGTACTGAGCAAAATCATTTACTTAGAAATAAAATTCTAAACGCGACACATGTTGTCCGGCAAAGAGGAAAAGCCGCCTTTGAGAAAGTCCAGTCAGTGATTGCACCATGTCACTCTTTACTAAGATCTATTGGTCCCTTTCTTCCTAAAATGATTACAAAATCACATCTTGAAGCGAAATCAGTTTGGAACGGCCAGCTAATAATAATAATAATAATAATAATAATAATAATAATAATAATAATAATAATAATAATAATAATATTAATAATAAAAGCGCCATGTCCCTAAGGTTCAAACATGAGATTACTAAAATTACACTAAAAGAACAAGAGGCTACTAATACAGCTGGTAGCTCATACTCGGAGCGTTTTCAATGAGGAGAGCAACACCCTTTAACAGTATTCAGGAATGCAAATGTTCTCTAAACCAAATTTGAAACTCAGGTAGTTACTCTCACTGTTGGGTAAATAGTTGGTGAAGACAATTCACATCCATAGTACTATTCCACAGGAACTTGGAAAACTGCAATTTGTTTTTTTATTCATGTATGCTGGTAGTATTTCATCGCTTAAACCAATCAATCACGTCATTAGCGTTTTGAGTTGTTATGTTAATTGGCAAAGATGCTACGTGCGTTGTGATTGGTTCTTAAGCGGTCTGTGTGCACGGTGGCATTGTCGTTTTCAGAGAAATGCCATATAATAAAATACTTATTAACCTCAAACATTCGGTCTTTGCGGGAAATGGCAAACTTCAGCCTCGACGCATGGCCTCAGTTTGATATCTCCCGTAGAAACCTCACTCTCGGTTAATAAGTAGTTAATATCACATCACGTGAACCTGCTGAGCATCCAGCCTTATTTTGAAAATGTTTCAATTAGTTTAGAGAATTTTAAAAAAGCAGTTTCTGCTGTAAAGTAAAATACAGTTACTAAAATAATAATACAAAGTTTATTTTAAGTTCTGGTTGTGTGACATAAATATTTTTGTATAGAAAATTCAAAACATTTTGTGTCTTAGGTTTTAGAGATCTCAGAAGTCATTGTGCTCCATTTTCTTAAGGTTCAAACTAGTCTCCCTCGCAGCCATTCTTTCGGCTCATACCCAGGCTCCCTGCCCTGCATATAAGGCGAATGAATGGCAGTGAGCATGAGGGAGACTTGGTTCAAACATGAGCTTACTAAAAACAAGAGGCAACCAATACAGCAAGTCACATGAAGCTAAATTATGTAAACTACTTACACACATTATCGCTGATTTACTATATTTCCATGTTAGAAATTTAGATTTCAAGTCACCAGAAACAAATTAAATTACTAGTAGGGATTCTTCTTACTATCAAAATTATTTCATATAAGCGTGAACAGTACTAGCAAAATCGGTGTTTTTGCACATGTTCACTGAATTATGGTCAATTTGCCATGCACCAGTGTACATGTACTGTCAGTTTGCTACCAGCGAATTCACCGTCAAATCATATTCATTCTAGTTCTATTCTCATATTGACATAGTATTTGTTCCCAGATAGAAGAGCGCCATTGGAAGGGCAAAAAGGGCAGAAGTCAATCTCGCTGTCAGAACTCGGATTGGGCTCGTCATGGCTACAGAAAACAAATCGAAAATACAATATCGTATAAACGGCGATTTCTAAAATGCCAAGCCTTGGATCTGTGCTAAATTACTTTTCAAGACACTGAAATGTTTTTTCTTCATGAATGTCTAAACTATTTTCAGTCGCATGGATCACATCATTTCAGCCATCTTCACTTTGTCACGTAATTGCGGTCAAATCACATGCGCAAGAATATCGTGACACGAAAAAATACATGTAAACGGAGCCGAAACCTAGACTCGGCCGCCTTCCGATCCCGAGTAATTAAGTAATTAAATGCCTGACGAAAGAGCCAAGTTCGCAGTTGCGTAAATTAGTCAATAAACAGGCTTTTTATAGGGAACTCTTTTCAATATTTTCAACATCAGTAAAGGGAAGGTGTGTCCAGAAACTAGAACGCTGCCACGATAAAACCCATTTATTTACAGACTTTGTACAACTATTTAAGAGTCTTTACACAAGTTTGTTTGAGTTGTACGCTAAAATTTATACATTTACATTTACACCACGGTGGGGAGATGTTTCGATACTTTATTAAAAAAAATATGGTATTGGAAACTGATTAGCGAGCTTAAAATGTCGGGTACTAGTTACACAACCAAAAAAATGAAAAAAAGGACTTACTGATCGAGCTAGTTTGAAATCTCCTCATACAACACCGGTTATATTACTCGCAATTTGAGAAGTAAATGAATTTACTTCTGTGAAATTTGACCTTTCATTAAAAACTAAACAAAACCAAAGTACTGTGTGAAAAGAAGAAAATACTCGGTACAATCAGACGTCATAAAGAGGAGAGCTATAGAAAGGGGTACATTTATATTTTTTCTCCAAATCTATTTACAAAATCGAGCTTATATCTTCTGATTGGGTCTAATTCAAACGAAGTGTCTTTACTAAATTAAAATAAAATATTTTAATAATATTTAGATGACAGGAACTGGCGGAAGTTTCCCACCAGAAGGAGGCCTGGAAAACCCTCGGTTTTCGATATCTTTAATCTGGACTCGCAACTTCCTAATCTCTCCTTTTTGAATGTCGATGATTTTCTCCATCTGAGCAAGATCTTCGGTTTTAACCATTTTGTCTCCCTCATTTAATGCACCGTCACCAACGGGTAATCCTTGGGACTTTCTCATTACACCTAAAGCAGTCTCCAGGTCGTGGACTTGTGTGCGAGCGATCTTCAGCTCTCGTCTCAGGTCGTTAATCTCTTTAATAAGTGTTACATTTTCCTAAAAAGAAGAGAGAAAAACGGCGAAATTTAATTAAAGAAGCATGGGTGGGGGTTAATTATAATGTTTGAAATGCTATTCTCAAACTTATTATTTATTCCAGACAAATCAGAGAGCAAGATTTGGTCAGGTAGATGAGTTTTGAAGCCCTGTCAAACACTCGTTTGAGTGTTTGAATAAATTTCAAACGTTGTTCTTAATCAACATATTTATAAGGAAACACAATGTACGTTCCTTATCTGTTCTGTTGTGTGATGAACAATTTCCTTTGAAGCACTGAACTGTTCAGTGAATAATGCAATCAACATGTCTTATTTTGATCGACTGAGAAGCTACTTCAAGAACTCGGACTAAGTGCTTGAATGGGGAGTCCAAATACGTCCAAACACTAAAAGCATTTATAGTTTCTCGGTGTTTGGAATATGCTGCAACTGACTGGATATCTTGCCCATAGATACCCAGGCTCTGTGACTTGCATACATAAACATCCAAAATGGCGTCGGTTTTCCGTTTTGGTGATGTTTGCGAGAACGATTGAAGAAGATTCCATTACAAAGCCATTCCAGAAAAAAGTGTGACAAAATATGGTGTGAACATTGTGTGACAATGATGAGAAGAATGTGTAACTTTATTAAACAAGGGCCAGTCGCTCGTACACACGAAAAACAACACAAAAATTGAAAACTCGGCAGACTTATATATTTAGATTTACAAAGAGTGTATGGTTTGTGAGCAGTGGTAAATTTAGTGACTTTATTTTTACCTGCATGATGCGAACATTGTCAGCTCTGTGGATCTCTGAATCTTTTGTCAGTTTCTTCCTCAATGACGCCACACTGCGCTCCAAATGCTCTCTTTGCCTCGCGTACTCCCGTTGGATATCCGCATCGACACCCGCAGAGTCAGGCTGTAACAAGAAGAAACTGCATTACCAGGAGGCTAAGATTACCAAGTATGTTCCAAAAAGCGGCCAAGCGTATGTTCAATTATTATTTCTTGCATGGGAATGGGGAACTTCATACTTTCAATTCTGACTTAGGCGCCGTGTTCCCGTTGTTGTTAGCAAGATGAGATAAAAAGGAGACAAAAAGTGGGGTTAGGTAGTGGGATTAAGAAATGGGGTTAGGGTGGGGAAACTCTTGCTACTTACTGTTTCGTCTTGTACATATTTCTGGTAAAGCGATTTCACGTTCTCTTTCAGTTTCTTCGGTTCTTGTATGAAGCCAACACAGTTATGCAAGTCCGTCTTAAACCTTTTCACCACTGCCTCCACGTCACGGACCTTAGAACAAAATAAATAATTAACAAAGATAAACTTACGCTACCCTCCAAACTAAGCTATTCAAGACCAAATATATATCGAGAAAGTGTGAAAAGGTGTAGATTTGCGGTTTCACTATTTATATCTAACGAACACATCTTGAAAAACTAGAGGATGTTTCAGCAGGATTCAAGGACATTTTCCCGAGTCAAGGATGTTTCTAAGTAAACCATTTTGAAATTTGTATATTTTTTATATCCCTGATGGAGACCTTTTTCAACAAACTCGACAGTTGACGGACTTCCTTTCAACTATACTGAAGAAGCTTTTCTGGAACATTACGGACCCGATTGTACAACGTAGTGCAACTTACTTTCTGCCTCTCTTGGTGCATTTCCTTGTCGGTGGCTTTCAGTTTAAGTCTAAGTTCCGTGATATTCAGCTCCAGACTCGTGTTTTGTTTGTGGAATCGCTCGAGTTCACTTTCCATCTGCAAGGGGAAAAAAATTGATCAAATCACCGAATTCGCCAAGAAAAACTGGCGTCCAGTACAGCTTTTAAACAATATAAATATCAGATGTTGTTTCGATAACGATTTAAATCAATAGGCACAAGAAATACTGGAATTTTGCGAGTTATTGCGCTAAATCGTGCACCTCAATTTACCCTTCCTTCGGTCGCTCGGGCTGGCTGTATCCGACAAACACATAATACCCCAAGATTATAACTCAAACCATCAACAAGGTAAGTACTTCATGTATGCTTATAAAACATATAACAAAATCAACCAAGGGTTGACAAAACAATTTTCCGCGCCGTAAGGTTGGAAGAAAGCTGACGTTTCGAGAGTCTGCCCTTTGCTGGATCTGATGATCAATGATGCTCCGACAAAGGGCTTACGCTCGAAACGTCAGCTTTCTTCCAACCTTACGGCGCGAAAAATTACCCTTGGTTGATTTTATTTTATGTTTTACGTACCCGCCGACGCAGTCTATTAAAAAACTATTTACTTAGTGCTTATAAACAGTTTTCAATCTTATTCTTGCAATCTTATTCTTATCCTAATTTGGAAATTAGGACTACCATGCATCCTCACGAGGGATCGGGGATGAGGATTATAATCCTTCTCAGGGTGGTAATTCTAATTCTCTGACCCCCGTCCTCATGAGGGATCAGAGAACGAGGATTACCATCCTCGTGGGGAATTACCATCCTCGTGAGGAATTACCATCCTCGTGGGGATTAGGGAATGAGGATTGCCATCCTCGTGGGGATTAGGGAATGAGGATTGCCATCCTCGTGGGGATTAGGGAAGGAGGATAACCTTCCTCCTTATGGGGGGTCAGAGAATCTAAATTACCATCTTCCTCATGGGAGATCAGGGAATGAGGATTACCGTCCTCTTCATGGAGGATCAGGGAAGGAGAAGAACCTTCCTCCTCAAGGGGGGTTTTGGGAAGGAGGATAACCTTCCTCCTCAAGGGGGGTTTTGGGAAGGAGGATAACCTTCCTCCTCAAGGGGGGTTTAGGGAAGGAGGATAACCTTCCTCTTCATGGAGGATCAGGGAATGAAGATTACCATTCCACTTATAGGGGACCAGGGAATGAGGGTTACCATCCTCCTGGTGGGGGATCAAAGAATGAGGATTATCGTTGGACCAACAGATTTCTGAAATGTCTTTAATAATTTTAGCATGCTTGAATGTACATACCTCTTGTATCTGTTCCTTCATGGCCTTGATGTCGTTCTCCCGGGGTTCGATCTGTTTCTTAAGCTCCTTGATCTTGTAATCCAGCACAAACTTGAACTTCTCCAGTTCCTGATTCTTTTTCTTAAGATCGTAAATTCGTTTTTCCTGTGAAACATCGATTAACAACAAATCAAACTTGATCATATAAACCTAATGCAAATTTATTCTATTTGTATATTATTTACAGTAATAATTATTGCATAATTTGCATAAGAATGATGCCTTAGACACCAAAACGTCGCATTAATCTCAAATCTGTTTATTAGATTTTGCAATTCATCATGTACTTCATCGTTACCAATAACTCAGAACAATAAATGGCGTCAACAAGCCTCGATTTTCAGACGCGAGGTACAAGAAGTAGAGCATTCTCTATTCATTATGGTGTCAGTTTCTTGATTTCTGATACGGTTTTATATTTTATCGACTATATCTGATCTTGTAGGGGTACGGTTAAAGAAAGATATTATTGCAAACGTTTTGTTTGACTTCTGCTTCTTAGTTTTTGCATACCATGAAAGGCAATTTATTGTTTCATTTCCTGGCAATTCTTTCTATGATCTTCTGTTTAAATATGGCAAGAACGTGAGTTGCAGTCATTCGAAAAGTTAGAAAGGAAGAAAAAAGAAATGCTTTTTGAACAGGTGCCTTTAAAGTAACATATAATCTAACTATTTATTTTATTATGTTAATTTAAAAATTTGATTTTAATATTAACAAAATTATCATTATTGCTCATAATTCTTAATTTTGTACTTTTATTGGTTATGCTGGTACCTTGTCCTGGATCGTCTCGTCTCGTTCCTGGATCTCCTTCTTCAACCCGTAGATATCTTTCTCCAGAGACTTTATCACTCCTTGCAACTTGTTCTGTTCTCCGTGCAGTCTCTGGATCTCAGCCTTGTAATCATCGATCTCCTTTTGAAGGCTGGTGAACTGTGGCGAAAGAACATAAATGTTAGAATGTTAGTGTGGCAGGGATGCAAACTGACAGGTAAGGTGATGCTTTTCGACGGACAACCACGAAAATGAAATCTTAGCCATTTCTAAACAGCCACGAAAATGAAATCTTAGTAATTTCGTTGTAGAGAGTGACACACAACAGAATGACTGACATACATAACAAGTAAATAAATAATGATAGGACTAGAAATCTTTATTTGCTGTTATTTCGCACGAGGGAGAAAGATCTAGCATTAACCGGTCTTAGTTGCTCACTCTTTTGGTCTGATGAAGAAACGTCAGCTATAACATTTCACCCTCACGGTGAAACACAACAATTTTAGTTGATCTATTCCGTTATTTTACTAACTCGCCAATGTACACAAACTAGTTTAGCAGACAAGTTTTAACTTGCAGACAAGAGTTTAAACTTTTCGGTTGGCCTGACCATCAGAATAGTGGAATGAAACACTCACATAGCGGCAAAAGAGATTACAGGAAATAGACAGACAGCAGGTCCGACTGACTCTTTATCAACATGGAAATACCTTAGAATTATTGCTATAATTTAAACTCACAGGTGTAGGTAAGAACGTGATGTACAAAAGGCAGCAAAACACTTAATTTAAACATAACAAAAGGAGAAATAAGCGGTCACTGCTTCTACCGCTGGAGAGATGATTACCTTCTTTCTCATAATGCCAGTTTCTCCTTTCAGTCTCAAGTTCGCCTCTTTTTCTTCTCTCAATCTCCTTTCGTATTTGTTCTTTATGTCCAGGATTTCTCTGTCTGCATCTTCTTCTATCTGTTTCTTTGTTTCTTCGTATTCGCGCAGTTGCTGACGGCTTTCATCTTGTGCCTAAAGACAAAGAGAGAGAACATGGCAAATATTTAGCTTGTGTAACAGTTATTTAATGGCAGTCTTGGGAACACACGCAGTTTAATTGCCTATCTTACCATTTGGACAGCAAGTAATAACTGAATGACAAAACATTCTCTGACTGGAATGCATACATTTAACAGATACAACATTTAGCAAAGTGTAGCACTGGTCGATATTACAGTCTAAACCAAGCTTGTTCTTTATATAACATTTTTGTCAGGTTATTATTTCACGCTTTGGAACTGAATAACAGTCGCAGGCAGCAATTTATGAATACAAAATGCTTCCAACGCTAGAATCCCTCTCAGTGACTGCCTGGCGTTTCACTATGAAGTATGTGATCAATGTGAAGAATCATGAAGGAGGTCACCGCACTCTGATTAAGAGATGAAAAACTCATGCCTTTGCCACCATTCATTATCGAAAGCACGCACCTCAACTAAGCGTATTTTCTACAAACTAGTAAAAACATTGCTTTCGAAAATTGTTCCACAATTTTCTAGAATGACCAAAGCCTTCTGCAAACCGTTTCCGAAACGTTTTCAAAGAGCCTTCCCGAAGATTTTCCAACAATTTTAGAAGAAATGTCAAAGGCCTCTTGAAAAGGTTTTGTTGAAACTCTGAAGATATGCAACCAACATCTCCGAAAAGTCTACCAAGGTATCAGTTCCAAAAATTCGTATTTCTGACTTATAATTACAATTAAAAGAAAATTACATAGCGGGTTGAATTTGTTTTCTTCGATTAAAATCTCTCTTACTCTTTATGGTACAATAATGTTTTACCACTTGAGAATAAAACTCATTTTTTCGTGCCGCTATGTAATATCCTCCATATGCGCTAGTGCAGTATAATTAAAGTATTATTTCTCGATACCTGTTCTAACTGCGCCGTTTTCTCTTGGACTTTATTATCATAATACTCCGACAGTTCCTCCAACGCCTGTTCTTTTGACTCCTCCATCTCTGTCAACTGCCTATCGTAATCTTCTTGCATTTTCTGACTCTTCGACTGCAGCTCCTGATATTTCTCATACTCTGACATCAGTTTCTGGTTGTTTGCCGACTCCAGATCTTGTAGTTCTTTGGAATGTTTCTCCATGGCGTCTGCCAGCTCTTCTTCGTGTTTAGCCTCTTCTTTATCTTTGTCGGTCTTTAAAACTTGGTTCTTGGTCTTGAGGGACTCCATTTCCTGAATGAACTTCTCAGTAAGTTCCTTAATCTTTTCGTTGTAGTTCATGTCTTTGAGTCGCAACTGATACTCGTTTTCCATTTTCAGTTCCTCAACACGAGTTTTAAGTTCCGCCATCATTGCATTCTATCCAAGAAAATGAATATACGTTATTCATTTAATAAAGATTAAATTCAACGAGCAGTCCTTCATACATCTGAACAGCTCAAAGGCTTCAAAACCACATAGCACATTTTTTATTCATGTCGCAAAACTACCTGAATTGCCTGTGATCGACTGGAAAAATAGAGTCAAGTCTCTTATTTAGCCTACAACAGCTTATCTTCTTTTGCAAAGTGTACCTTATCAAGTCTTGGGAAGACAGTCAAAGCGCACATGAAATGCCACACTGAGTACAAACAAGAATGTGGTACCAGAATATGTAACCAATGAACATTACCACAACTATTTATAATCTCACGCTTTCGACTGTTACAGCTACAACTTGAAAAGGGAAGACGTTTCTAATTTTTACTTCCGCAAACGTGATAAATTGTCATTATTATTATTATTATTATTATTATTAGTGATTATTATTATTATTATTAGTGATTATTATTATTATTAACAATAGTGATATTAAATAACGTTGTACCTTCTCTTCTAAGTCTGACTTAGTGATGAGGATCTCCTCAGCGTAGCCGACCTCCTTGTCTCTCTTCAACCCCCGACCCTCCTTGTCCACGGCTTTGAAGATGAAAAGACAAGCGTCCTCACTCACGGTGAACAGGTATTGATCATCAAAAGACATGCGCATCTGGGGAGACAGGTACAACTTAGAGGACTTGGTTCACATCATGATATTAATACAAGAAATATAGCTAGCGTGGCACGGCATGAGAAAATCACAAAATAACAAAAAGTGGAAATTTCCTTTTTCGTTTCTTTGTCCTGGCGCCGGTTTTATTCAGTGCAACTTTTCCTTGAAAAAAGTACCGTGATATACAATAATAATTGAAAACACATTACCAAAGCTGTTGGAAGAATTTTCAAACATTCTAGGCTTGCGTATGATAGTGTACAAATTACGAATCCCTCAACTGGGCGTGATCTTGGGCAGGGAATTGTCCAACCCACTTTGTTCTTCAAGGAATCAAGGAGTCCGTCGATATTAACTCTTGTCCACTTATAAGAGATAGAAAACTTTAACAAGACTCTGTGTACGATGGATAAAATTATTAAGGCTGTAAAATTGTTTGAAAAGTTGTATAAAAACAAGAAAAAAAAACGTTTTCGACTTAAAAGTCATCATCAGGGTTCCGTTTGCCGCATAAAATTCAAAACTTTATACTCTTAAGATATTCCCATTGGGAACAGGAAAATTGGATGGGCTTGAAGCTTTTTGTTTAAAGATGGATTCTTTGCTGCTATCATTTAATAACGCTTCCATGACCTTTCTTTTCCACCATTGTCGTGCAGGTGTTATTACACGCCATGTGAAAAAATGAGTTGTGTACGCTACCGTAACAACTCTTGCCATCCCCCCTCGAAGAGTGCCAATAATCGAGAATTCTCAACCTCCCCTCCCCTGAGCGTACCTTACTAATAGCTCCTGAGTGAACTTGGTGCTCTTGCCACTCCCCAGGGACAGTGAGCGGGAACTTCATGGCGCGAAGAGTTCCGCCATTTGTGCCGGTAAACAACATGCGGCCGGATCGTGACATCACGCACTGCGTCAACACGGTCTCATTGGCGGGAACCTCGCGAAGGATCTGTACAAGAACAAACAACAAGGATATCAAGCGCGAATAAAATTTCTTTTTCACAAAACGCTTGTGACTTGCAGTCTGTAAACAGTCCTGCAAACAGAAGGTGTAATCGAAATCAATCGATTTATCAACCATTTTGAAATATTTAGAAACCTATAACATCCAATAAGTTTTCAAAACAAATTCGTCAAAAATGTGCACACACATAAAATAAAACACAAGTTCGATTTACAAGCAATTTTAGAAGGATTAGAATACATAAAATGACAACAGATATTAGGAATCGATACCAAAAAGACATAAGATGAAAACGGGGCTATTAATGAACCTGTAAATTAAATCAGTTTGAATTACAACACGTGCAACAAAATTAACTGGGACAGCAGTAAAATTATTGGTCGTGACTAGTAAGACGCTCATCATGACGACGAAACCAACCATGAACTGTGACGTGATAGGGGCTAACAGCTCGCAACAGGAATGCTTCTCGGCCTTTCTGCATCAAATTGAGGCCGAGCGAGCACAGTTTTCAAAATGCGTATTCCTTGCTTATAATTACAATTAAAAGAAAATTACACAGCGGGTTGATTTTCACTGGGGAAGGATTCCAGATGGAGTTGTCTACAAGAATAATTTTACTTTATACGTCTTTTTAACCGAATAAATTACACTTTCGTATTGTATGAATGATCTATAGGAAAACAAACCTGCGAATCACATATTTCTTTCAGAGTTCTGTCTGAACCGACTGCAAAGGTTGTCCTACCATCCGGTGACACCGAGACACTGGTGTAGCTACAAGACTTGAGAACACTCTCGCCTTCTCGCTTGAAGTTGGCAACATTCCACTCATACACGGCGCCATCCATGCCACAAGACACTATCTTGCTGTCATCTTGACTCCAAATGACCTGACGAACCTGTTTACCCATTATAAGAATATAACACATGAGGAGTTCAATGTTATGGCGTGAAAGGTTGATATAGTAGATTGGGTGGAGTCATTTAAGTGTCAAAAGTTTAAGTTCACGAAAACTGCAGATAAGTTCTTTGAAACCTTTTGAGTTCATGCTGTTTCAAACAAAGTTTTGAGTTATATTTTCTTTACATGTATCAAAATCCTTAACTTGAGTGTTGGCAAAATTCTTTGTTCAAATTTTGAGTTTCTCATTTATGGAATTTGTAAGAGGATTTCTTATTGAATTATCTTTTGCCTATTATTCACTGTTTTTTGTGTGTAAGCGCAAGGATTTTATATAGTTGACGTTTTCTAAAATTTAATTACTTCTTCATTGGCCTAGTCACCTAAATTTTGGTTAAATTCCCAGTTGTTTTTATGTAAATATTGTTATTTAATAGTGCAAATAAATGTTGTTGTTGATAAGTTTATTGCAATGGAGCAAATTGAGCAAATTGGAGCCGGCATTTGCGATTGGAGCAAAATATAAAATAATGAGCATTTTATTTGTTTTATAACTATTAACCAACTGGATTTCCTGGCCTATGTAGAGATTTTGACCAGTTAGAAGTATAATTTGGTTTATTATATAGACAATAGTGTTTTACTGGCAAATACGCCACTCGTATTTTTCATACGAACTACATCCGGGACCTGAGTAAAATATTTTTCATATCTTCACTAGTGAGGATATCGATGATGTCATTTCTGATGTTTTCCCGCTCATTCTTGATGCGTTTCATAGTTTTTGTTTGTGGATGTGTCTATATAATAAAAAGAAAATTACACGTTGGCTTGAAGATATGAAATTTATCTTCTCGTGTTAAAAATATTTTTACGACTCGAAAATAAAATTCATATCTTCGCGCCATCATCCTCTATGTATTTCTGAGTCAAGAACGAGGCTAGCCAGGCAAATTTGAATGCAGACAAAAGAAATGTTATTGGCCGCCATTCATGAAAGAGGTCTAAAGCAGGGTTGAATAACGCGAGCTGATTGGCTAATCAGCTAATGGAGGAGGACACTGCATGCGCGCCCTCACAAACTTTCCCGCGTAAATAGTGTTTGCTCGCCAGTCGGTTGACAGTGCACTGAAATTTGTGGCTGTCTCGCTCGCACAAATTCAGCATAGGTCGATCCAACTTACACTCATCGGCTTTATCTGCGATTCAAGCAAAATTCACTGCCTGATTCGACTATTTCACGTTCAATTTCACTCAGAAAATCATATTGCACTCGCTTGCAATTCGTGTGATATTACTTGTCTCGTTAAATTTATCGTGGAACCCATCCGAGTAAACAAACAATGAAGATTAGAATATTTGGGCTTTTAGCTACACTAAGAGTATTATCGCTCTATCGTTGTATTGTGACATGAAATTACTACATCATAAGACACTTTCACTTTTATTCAGATTTTCACCGATTTCTTGGTCACAAATTCCATATTCGCATGTTGCTGTTGCAGCTTCAGTGCCCACGCATGCGCACATATGCACACACAAACGGACAGATCAGGATATTATTACTTCATTTATAAAGCTAAATCATACAGGACAATGTGCATTCTACAGACAATAACTTGAAGTCGGGGTCCAAGCTCTGATATATTTGCTGTGTTCATATTACTGGAACTGAGCATTGGAGCGTTACACGAATATGGTCTATTACCGAGTATTATTACTATTAATTATTATTATTATTATTATTATTATTATTATTATTATTATTATTATTATTATTATTATTATTATTATTAT
>JANSTR010012790.1:0-12482 GCA_025434805.1 Antipathozoanthus remengesaui | reverse complement strand
TGTCACACTACTGTCACTGTTATTATCGTCCTGCTATACTACCCTTCACTGCTGTCACTGTCACACTACTGTCACTGTTATTATCGTCCTGCTATACTACCCTTCACTGCTGTCACTGTCACACTACTGTCACTGCTATTATCGTCCTGCTATACTACCCTTCACTGCTATCACTGTCACACTGCTGTCACTGCTACTGCCACGGCTATTATCGTCCTGCTATACTACCCTTCACTCACTGTTGTCACTGTCACACTACTGTCACTATTATCACTGTTAAAAGCTGCCAATGTTTTAGCTGAATTCCCTTCATGTCACTGTGCTGACCAACTGTAACGTATTAACAGCTGTGTTCGGACACCAGTAACATCGTCTCGCACCGGGATCAGCCTTTAGGATCATCAAATAACTATTCAAGACGTGGAATTCTTATCCTCGCAACTGCCCATCAGTCGGGATTCTGCACATAACTTGCATTTATACCATAATTTACTTTTTACTGAATCAGACTTCCCTGTGATTTACCGCACTTCCAATTCAACCGCCACTCCACCTGGAAACTCTGAAACAATTGTACCATTCGCACCCTCAACAATCAGACTATCAAGTGTTCTGGTACACAACAGCTTTGCAGCTCAAGTGTTTCTGGTTTTACTCGTCAACCAGGTCAACGAATGGTTGAAAACTCTTGTAGCAAACTAAACTGCTCAAGATTCGATACACAAATACTTTGGCGGACATCCGCTACAATCGAACGTACCTGAAAAGCAAGAAAACAGCCAAATATTTTAGAATGTTTTAAAACAAAGAAGCGCAAATGTGAATAGTGCTTCACGAAACTCAGGAATGCTCGATATAAAAACATACAGAGCAAAACACAAATTGTAAAATGGAAAAAATGAAAATGACAGTTGCTCGAGTTCCATCCACAAAGCGACCACCAGACTCTATGGCCGAGATGTTGGATTAGAGTTTAATTTCGGCCTTCATGGAAATACGAAAACTAGGACTGAGATTTCTGGCTCTGGAAGATCCCTGTAAATTACAAATGGGGGACTACATAACCTTGCAAATAACTACTAGAGTTTCACGCACATTTAAGGAGGATGGCTATACCGTTCTAGCATCTGATTGGCTGTATTGTACTTATTTGCATGATGTAACTGATTCGGATCTCCTATTCTCCATCAGACATAGATTGCAGCGGATAGGTTTGCCTAACTAGTGGGGTCAGTTCTTGCACGCTTAAGGGTGGACCATTTGATCTCATAAAGAGTGACCTTGTCCTTAAGATTCTAGATGCATTTTGAGAGAGAGAGAGAGAGAGAGAGAGAGAGAGAGAGAGAGAGAGAGAGAGAGAGAGAGAGAGAGGTGACATATCAACTGAGCATATAGGTTAACTACGCTCAGTTAGGCCGATGTAAAGTTTTCCAGATTTTGATATATTTCAGTAGCTTTTCAAAAACCCTTTCCAATTAGTAGAGCCATGTTTTCTCTTTTGAGGAAGTGTGTTGGTTCAATATAAGCTAAGTCCCGATAGGACGTCAAAAGACTAGACTGATGGCTTAACGTCCTTGTTTATTAAAGCAATTCATCAAACGCGGTTGTGGACTGTGCAAGAGCTATAAGTTCCATTCAAGGATCATATGTTTTTTCAACAATTTTGCCAGACAAAAGTAACAATTAAAAAAGATGAGTCAAACTGCTAATTTCTCCACTTCAAAGGCTGTACAATCATTGTCCTTTACAACTCCAATTTAGTCATTTTTGTTCAACTTCACTTCGCTTATTGAACTAAATGGAGAATTTAACTATAACATCAATCAAAAATACCCCATTACGGCAGAGAACCAGCTGTGTTTATACCAGAGACGGATAATCCGTCCAGACGAATGATCCATCTGCTCTTCTGCGTCTCCAGTATAAATATGGGACGAACTACGACAAGTACTGAAAGTGCGTCCAGACGGAAAATCTAAGATTATGCGTCCTCACAGACCCACTAAGGAGATAATTCGTCTGGACGGATGATTCGTCTTCGTGCCCGTATTTATATACTCAGACGAATTATCCGAGACGCATTAAACTAAGCTTGCCTAAGTTCGCACAGACGGATAATCCGTCTCCAGTATAAAAACAGCCAATGTTCGTTTGCATTTTCAGTAGCTTTTCCATATTTCAACTGAAATGTCGCAATACAGTAGCAATACATTTTTTAAAATTATAATGGCTGTCACTCATCCTTCTGCAGATATATATTTCAACAAAATCATCGAAATTTCTCAGTAAACACATATCACTTCATCCAAGTTTCAAAATTGCAACTTCGAAATATGTAAACATGCAGACTGTGAGCACGAGGGACGATAGGTCAAGTCACGTGTCATCCGCCACATACCAGCTGGGTGAAAAACGAGGCTTCCTTTGGCTTCTCGGAGTACTTCTCGTAATGATCCAAACTGTCCTGAAGCTTAAGTGTCAATGTATCATAGTTACTGCGGATTACTTCTAACACCTGGTGGAGAAGATATAAACATGGCTGTCACTTAGCACAAACCGAAAAAGGGACATGGCGGAGAGGCAACTGCGCATGTATGAATTGTAGCAAGAGAAGAACGCTGGAAAACTTCAGGATGGCCATTCACTAAACAGCTAGGGAGAGATAAATCAGCAAAAAGCAAAACAACCTTGGATTATTAATTAAAGATGATTTCCACTTATCTGGCGGATAGCTCATCCACCCGGCTCTTGAATAACATAGAACAGAATAGCACAAATAAAGTTCAGGTAGACGTAGCTCAGTTGGTTAGTGCGCAGCCTTCGGACCTAGAGGTCAACATTTCGATTCTCGGTGATCTCAACGTCTGTTTCGACTTTCCTCTGATTCGTGTAGCTGGAGCTTTAAATACCCGTAAAACGGAGGATTGACAGAGGGAGGGAGGGAGGCGGTTAAAGGGCCACAAGTCATCAGTTCTATATGATGCTTCGACGAAGGGCTTACGATCGAAACGTCAGCTTTCTTTCAACTTTACGGCGCGGAAAATTGTTTCCGTCAACCCTCGGTTGATTTTTTCTTTTTTTTTTCTTTTCTAATATGACAAACCTCGTCTGAGGGCATATTCTCTAATATGACAAACCCCGTCTGAGGGTGTAGAGGCAGATACGTACTCAAATGAAGGAATTACTGGGCCTCAGGAATGCTCACAACGCTAACCCATAACACATATCAGTAATCTGCTGCGATGCCAGCGTGGTGGTCCCTGATGGTGTAATGGTTAGCATAACTGAATACAAACAGGGAAGTTGTGGGTTCGATTCCCCCTTGGGGCAATATACCAATTTTTTCGGATGAGTGCGTCGGAAAAGATATATACGGACTATGTATAATAATTTGTAAATAAATCTACAAACTTTCCTCAGCCTCGATTCGTATTCTCTAATAATCGGTTGATTTTATTATACGTTTTACCTAGCCGCCGACGCATTCCATAGTTCTTTTTGAAAACTATTTACTTAGAGTTTTATCCGTTCTATAGCTGTCACGTGTTACCCTCGTTAACAAAGTTACTATACTTTAATTAAGGTAGATCGACTTCTTACAGGTTATATTTATAGGAATTAACTAAAAAGTAGTTGTGAAAATCAGAGATATTTTAGGAAAGCCAAAAGTTTAAATGAGACTATTTGTCAAGGATCACGTATTGCTGATACGACAAAATAGGTTGTACAACACAATTCAATCTCAATAACAACAACATATATCTAATTCAACATATTTTATACATACATGTATAATAAAAGTTGCGATAAGTTTAGGTAATTTTCTCGAATAGCGAAGCGCACCGATGACGTCAGAAGTCATGTTTGTCCGATTTTATTTACTTTTCTCGCATTTTTAACAATAGAAAGTATGTCTAGATTGGACCTTCAAGGTAATGGAATTGGTTCCAGCTATCACGACTAACCTGCTCTTGTGTTAACGATGAAAGATGATTTACAGCTGCCCACGAATCGATCTTCGGTGTAAAATGGTTGATGATTGCCCTGAACAAACGGTTACCGATTAGTATCTTTCAATGACGTGTTCATACTGTATGATCAAATATCGACTTCCGTTCTCAAATACCCCCCCCCCCCCGCTCTTTCAGCCTTCTCAAAACCAGGTGGCAGGTGTCTCAATCAGCCGCTTCTCCTGGGCCTTGGGCCGCCTCCTTCATAACTTTTGAATACATTTATCAAATAAGTATAGGTAATAGCATGGTTTGTAGTGGTATTTGGCACAAATACCACGAGTGATATTTCAAAGTTGGTCGAGTGAAATTTGGATCAACTTTGAAATATTGAGTGGCATTTATGCCAAATACCACGTACAAATCATGCTATTATTTGTTTATACTAATACCTGAGAAATTTCTGCAACAGCATCTGTATATTTTGAGACTGTCACGGAAATTAGCTCGCGATAGCACGTCGTTTTATAATGGCGGGAAACTAGATAATGAGCGCGCGCACGTCGATTAATGGCGGGAAAGTAGATGGCGAACGTGCGCATGCCGTTCAATGGCGGGAAACAGTAGTTTTTACATGTGCTCTCGACCAATCACATTGCAGAAAAATTTTCAGGTAATAGTATAAACATAGTAAAACTGTGCTATGAGGATATATATATAATTAGCCATCCCCTGCAATTTGTGAACCTACTATCCTGAATCATTTTGAGACTTTGGATTCCAGCTGCATCACACAAACCGAGATGCTCCACACAAGTCTCGAAAACGCTGGATGCACCATTGAAATTCTGCTGCTCTAAAACAAAATCCGAGTTGAACCACAGAAGTTGACTTGGTCAGAAGTATATAATCAAGTTTTTCTCTTTAAATCGAGTTAATAAACTATCCAGATATGAAACTAATCGAGAAAACTTCCACGTCCAGGAACGGGGCTACTTTAGTTGTTGGCGGAAAATCCTTCCATTTTAATATTTGATGGTGAGTTCGTGATTGCTAATTTACCAGTTGCTATAAAGCAAGTGGAATTCAAGTCAAAATTATTATTACTGAAGTAGAGTACAGGGTACCTGGTAAAACCAGTGACGGTTAACGGATCAAACATTCCATACAACAACTTACCAGGAACTTACTCTACTCAGTACTGTAAATTTCGGGTTCGGGATTGGATTATTATTGTGACTTCCACACTTGCTCTTTGATTTACAAATGAGTTTGCAAGTTTGGAAATGTAAATGAGGGTCCCACAAATTGACTGGGTCAAAGCATATATATGTTCTTTGTACAAAGGAAGTTCTTACTACCTGACGTTAACTAGACTATTAGCAAGTCGACTTGCTGAGTCCTTGAATTCGCCTCCATTACTGGAATGTCTAAGTGCTGAAGAAGAAAGAAACTTGATCACTTTCAATGATTCATACTTAGCACAACTGTATATATCTGTAAACGTATTTCAAGACGTTAATTTTGAATGAGAATATGCGTGTGTGTGTGTGTGTGTGTGTGTGTGTGCGCGTAAGTTTGTTTTCCGGAACGAATCGATTTTGTGAAAGGGGTGATATTAGGAGGAGAAACTAGCTTACAAAAGTCTTTAGCCATGAACGCAGGTTATCAAATGGCAAGTTGCGAAGGTCTTACTTGTGTAATGCAGACTATCAAATCACACTTGACTTGCAAAAGGTCTTAGCCATGGAATTTTGAGTATCAAATGACAGTTACAAAGGTCCTAGCCATGGAATAAGATTATCAAACGGCAGTTGCAAAGGTCTTATTCATGTAATACAGACTATCGAATCACACAACTAAGCCAATAGGACTAAGCCAAGAAAAACAGATTGGCACAGACTAGCAAATATCATTTGAAAAGGTCTTACCCATGGAATACAGATTATCAAATATCTGATGCACTCGAATGACTTCATAGTAGAGCTCATCATAGGACGTCGGACTTGGCAGGAAAGTGTCTCCATATGTTATAAACAAGTTGAATATGTTAATCACCTGCAATGACAAACGAACAACATTAAATAAAAATTTATTGGATAAATTAGATAAAATCAACACCCCTCCCAAGTTGTATACAAAGGCACGTGCAACTGCGACTTGGAATATATTGGCGAAACCTCCCGCAACTTGCAACTCCGCATCAGTGAACATGAAGACACCTCTAAACACTCAGAACCAGCCCGACACCTTTCTTCACATCCTTATCACTCTTTCCCCTGGCAAGCTATCACCTCCGTGCAGTCCTGATCTTTGCGACGTATCACTGAAGCTCCTTATCGCTAAACATTGTCCTGTACTCAATAAACAAGTTCAAGCTTTCTATTTGTCCCTTTTCCCTATGGGAAACATTGAACACTGCACAGTATAAAAGCTCTATTGATGGTTTGCGCTCAATCCTTAGAGACTCAAAAGACAAAGGACGTGGCAAGCATGTTGGTGCATGTACACAACAAAAGAAAGTAATTGCAAAGACACAAGTTCTCTATTGTTATTGTATACCAACATGGCTACTATGACGCCACATGCAAACCAAGAATTCTCCAACTTTGCACATACTAAACCTGATGATGACCCATGGACGAAAACGTTTGTTTTTATAGACTTAGTTTTAACAACTATCATTTTATATACAATTTTAACCATATATGCTGTATGGCAGTTAGAATACTACCACCAACGGGGAATCATCATTGAGGAACATCAGTTTGAAAAATTCAACCAGTTAAATTATTTTAAACTGTTTGAGTTTGAAAGAACCGTGTTCAATCACCTAGGTGTGGTTTGTTTTGTTTTCGGGTGCCGCGAAATTTACTTTGTTCAGAGAAAGTATAATCTTCGTCAATTTTGTTTCATTACATCAGCAAACAAACTATTAGAGTTGCTTGACGTTATCCGAATGATATGTCGCCATTCCCATCAGCAGAAATGGATGTAAACAATAACAAACCACGCCTAGGTGAACACGGTTCTTTAATGTTTCAAGTTCGGCAGTTGTATTATTGTTCTTGTTATTATAAAAGCATGTTCACAATCTACCATATTGATTGCCTATGCTTTTGTAGCTACCAAAGTAGTGCAATACACTGAGTTCGCAGCACTTCCTTTTAATCCCTGATTTATATACTGCTAGTTATTATTAGTTATGTTCACATGCGCACAATATAACATCTAAATTATCTACAAGTATATGTAGACAAATAACACAAAAGGGGTCCCCCTGAAGAAACCTTGACTTCTGATACACACAAATACTGCTTCACACTTCAAATTTCATTTTTTTTTTAAATAGCTGTTTTAAATATCTTTCGTTAATCCAGAAACTGCTCAGATGTTGGCGTAATTTGTGGTTTTGTTAAGGAAGGAAACCGAAGTACCCGAAGATAAATCCCCGACGTAAGAGAGGGACCGCAAACCCAGCTCACTTACTTCCAAGGCCGGGAGTGGAACCCGGGTGTCATTGGTAAGAGGTTAGTTTGAATGAAAGACAGATAATACAAAATAACTAGTAAGCGTTGCTATAACAAAAGACGTGCCAGATTAAGACCTGGTTAAACAGAAGATCAATTCTAGTGTCCTCGACGTACTACGGGACACCCCTTTTCTGTTATTGCCTAAGATGACCTAGATATCTTCATTATATACAACTGAGAGACGCTTACACAAAGATGATATACGTCAAAGTCTTAAACTGTTCTATAATAATGCCTGCGAATCAGTCGATAAGTCTATATTACACAGTAGACTGGCTGACTGAAAATGATGGCTATATGATATTACATGCATGAACATTATACATCCTTTCACTTTATTTAATTCATAATTTCATCATCAAATATTTCACGTATTGTAGGACACATGCAAGTTGCAAACACTTTTCATATCTAAATTCTCAATTAAGCTATCCCCCTCTATATTATTCGACTAACCAGCAAAATCCGTTTTTTCCAAGAGCTAAAAGAAGAAATAAACAGAAAATGTGAAACAATAGTCTGTAGTCCAAGTAAAGAAGTAGGCAACAGTGGAAGCAATATAATCTAGCTTGTTGCATGTTTACACATTCTCGTGTCCACAACCGAGTTTTGTACCATATTACAATTTTTGTTTTAAGTTTCATTGTTTGAAGCCCTGGTAACCGGCGTTATCGCATTGACATGTCTGCAAGGCGTCAGGATTTGCACAAATGCCTTACGGAAATGTGGCAAGCGGAAAGCATACAACATCGGGTTGATAAAGCTATTCAATGTAACAAACACGAAGTGCAGATCTCTCATCCAATGAATGAAATCACAGCTGCATATTGTGCACAGATTCATGAGGTAGACCATAATGCACGAGGGCCCGTACGTCAGCACGAAAGCGGCAATCATCATCAGATATGTTTTGGTGATTTTCTTTTCCCTTTCCATTGTGCGCTTGCGAGAGCGTTTCTGCTCACTTTCTGTCTCATCGTAACTCTGCAGATCTTCCAGCTGTGCTTGAAGTTTCAAAAATATTCGGACGTAGCCGAACACCAAAATGGAAAGGGAGAAGAAAAGCGCCAAGTTCGCCATCACAAAGGAATAGGTAATAAAACCCACCTCAAAGAATGTGGCGGAGAAACACAAGGCGGCAATCCAAACGCAGCAGCAAGCATATAAGGCTTTTGTGAATGTGGCGTGCGTTCGGTACCAGAGAGGGGACGTGATGGCTATGTACCTATCCACCGTGAGCGCCGTGAGGCTGAGGAGCGACGCGGTACAACCCAGGAAGTATGTTACCTGAGAGAGCCAAGAGAGGCCGATGGACAGCCCGTTCAACTCTCGCCAGTGAGTGTATATGGACATGGGTTCGACCAGCAACCCCACCAGAAGGTCTGTGGCAGACAGGCACAGGATGAACGCGCATAACGGCGTTCGCATGTCTTTGTTTACGTTTTTTGCCACTGCTACAACGACCAGCAAGTTTCCAGGTATGGTAAGGGCAAGGAATATCATCGCCATTATGAGCGTCATGGTAGAAACCTCTTTTGGAGCCCAAACACCATGGCAATGTGTTGTCAGCATGTTGAACGGCCGGTTTTACGTTTGACCAGCCGAGTTTCGAGATTCCTGTGATCCTGTTGCCAGCTGGCGCCGTGAAGAGATAAGATTAATGTACATGGTAAGACAGAGACGCAACAAAATCGTGACAAACAGTTGAAATGTCGGCATTCAGTTGCAACAACGAAGCGAAATTATTTGAACTCACCAAGGAAGCAAGAAAATTGTTAGAGAGCTATGGGTAAATCATATTAAGGCCTTCTTTTTCATTATCAAGACACGTGCCGACAAAGGCCGGATTTGCCATTTGAGGTATAATTTACGCGAAGCTTTAAGCGAAAGGCTATTACAGGCAATTTAAAATAGTAAATTTGACTCAGTTACACTTTTGATTAACAAGACCAACATATACAAGTATGAAATTCAGCGTTATTGAGCGGCCGGTGTGCACCTGTTTCTTAGGAACTGTTTCTATGATAACTTTCTAACTTAAAATTTTTGTTATCGTATATTTACGTATATTTGACAACCTCTTCCAACTTACTGACAGCTACCTGCCTTGACTGGCCGAGAAAAATTTTCGTAGTTTTGTGACACAATTGCAACATATTTTTATCTTGTTTGAGTCCCTCTGCGAAACTAACATTCGGTAAAAAATTGAAATGAAAACCCACTGTCGCAACCAACTTATTTTTCCCATTCCTGCTATTGGTGCTAAACAGGGTTGTCTTGTTCATATTTCTGTAATTCTGCAAGATTTATTAGAACTATTTATTCTCTACCTTTATCTACAAGATGACGATAACACGAGTATATAATACAAAACATTTCACATATATTCTCAAGCCCGGTATCTATATTTTCTGAACACTATAAAACTCTTTCCAGCAAAATTTAAATATGCGGCCGGTGTGGAAACTAGTAAAATTTCTCTCGTGTTCTTCAGTAATCTTCTGATGGTACAGCTCACCCAGTGTTTCCCAATAAATCTACCCGTCTTGTAAAACTGTGTTGTACAAGGCATACTCCACAAAGAAATTGGTTTATGAGAAAATCTCAAATTAACGCGATTTCAATGAGACCGGCGAACATACCTAGCAATATTCTCAAGAGTATGACATCTTGTGCTCGGGTGTAGCTCAACGATCAGTCGTCCTGGCAGTGGAACAGAATAACCTACATCGGGTTTGCTTCCAATGTTAAATGCAGGAGTACCGGAAAGTAATTGTTTGCTTTTAAATTTCTTTTCTTCTCGTTAATTAAATATGAAACTACTCCTATTATGATGACAATGATCAGCGATTCAGGAGCGTGTTTCAAGACTACTTATAATCAAAGCATTTGAATTTCTTGAACATTTATTTCATGCATGGCAATTATTCAACAAACCGAGTAACTGAACATCACATAAAATAATTCACATTGACGCTACAAGCAATTTCTCCCTGCCATAATTCTACTAGAAATTTGTTTAAATTCTTACTCTGACAAATTACTTCAATGGAAACAATCGTATTTAATCAGAAGCTCAAAACACAGCACCTCAGGTTCAATACTGCGAGAATTAGCGGTTATCAGTGAACACATACGTTTCCTGCATGATTTGTCTCGATTTTCTTTTCCACTTCCTTCCCGAACATTCTGTTTTTCCTCCGACGCACGGAAAAACAATAAAGACAAAATAATATGATTGTACAGGGGAACTATACTTCAAAACTTCAATTATTTCATGTGTCTGTTCCGTAAGTTATTATAAGAAAAACCGGCTGCATTTCCCTTCGGTATTTTATATCGAAAAATAAAATCCAGAAAATAAACTCTCCTCAAAACATCAGCAAAATGAAACATTTGAAAATATATAACTTGAAATGTTAAAACATCTTTGCTGAATAGAAAATTATGTCATTTATAAAATTGTGCGCATTCAAATGACTTCCGGAATAAGGAAGCTTTGATCTCCTCAATCAAGCTGTATGGATCTTTCAAAATTTTTAAAACGAGCTGCATTTAAGCTCCTTCTCATTCTTTTTTCGGACGTTCGTTTACTGAGTGCAGAGGCTGTTTAGTAATCGTCCCAAATTTTATTTCTATTAGGTTACGGAATTCAGTCAATCTGACAATTGTTTAACGACTGGGTAAACAAGCTGCTGGCGGGTTTTATAATAAATAAGTCGTCAATATACAAGTTGAGCAACTTTCGCTGCATCTTCGACTTTTTTGTAACTCAACTTTTGTAACTTTTGTAACTCAACAGGGTCAGAAAAATCTGACCAAAGGAAAAAGGGATGATTCTAAATTTATGTATGGTGGCGGTCGGATAGTACTTATGTGTGATAATTACTCTGTAATGTTTGAACCCACTCGCGCAAGAAAACTTGTCGCACAAGAACATAACTAGCTGTATTCAGTGCGCAGTTCTATTAACTGACGGGCGTTTAAGTTGATCAGTTCGTGCAAGTTACCGGGCTTAATCAATAGAACTGTGGCTGTTTTACAAAATGGAACTTCTTCTTTTCGGATTCTGTTTAATATGCATTTCCTCGTAAAAGGAAAGAAAATAGGCTGATCGTTTAGGTATACTATTATAATTTTTGTATTCCATAATAAATGCAAGACTTTAAGCAACGACGACGCGAACGTCAACAAGAACTGCTGATCTCGTTTTGTTTTTCTTGTTAATAAAATAGCATTTTCTTCTTTAATGTTATTCATGAAGGGCTGTGAATGACAAAAATTAGAAGCTTTAATTTCTGAAACAGAACGAAGATCTTGTTAGTTTATATTTTGGCGTCCACGTTCTCTACAAAACCCCAATATTGAGTACTTCATCATTTTTCTGCTTTTCAAGACGACGTTTGAACAGTGTCTAGGTGGTTGCATTCCAGCGTGCGGTTATTGTATTCTGTAATTAAATCTTTTGTTTGTGCCGTTCTCCTTGACGTTTCTGTTGTCGTTGCTTAAGGTCCCTAAAGTTAAAGAGACCGTATCGATTTAAGAACGGCCACTGAATTCAAGCGTAATGGTATAGCATCATCGAGCCAGGGTAAAGTTCATTGTACAGAGGCCCAACCGGTAAATCATCCGGCCTATCGATGCCGGTATTCATAACTCGTTAATCTAAGTTAATAATTTAGCTATCTATAAACTGATTTGTAATAAGCAAGCTAGCCATGGTTTGAGCTTAAAATTGAATTCATTTTTCAAAGATTTTAGTTACAACGTTTGTGTTCAAAGTACATTTGTAGAAAATTTCTCTTTATTACTGTAAAAAAATATTCATTGCTCAAGCTTAAATCGCGTTTAAATCATAACATTTGCATAAATTATATTTCATTATATTGACAGTCTTGCAGTCTTTTTATCCAAATATACAGTGCTTACTCTTCAAAGTATATTTGTTCAGAAAGCACAAGTTTCTTTTCCTGTAACAGAAAGTGAACCGAAATATATA
>JANSTR010012679.1:0-13902 GCA_025434805.1 Antipathozoanthus remengesaui | reverse complement strand
GCCATTCCAGCATTTTAAGACCAAAAGGGGGGGGGGGGCACCCGGGCCCCCATGCCCCTTGGATCCGCCACTGTGTTCATTGTTTTATGAAATTCAGAAGTTAGTAAATTTACTTTGAAAATTAAGTTGGGAAAAGGTTAAATTAAAATCTGGTTAAACTTGTGTCAGCACAACAAAATTTTACAGTATATTGAATCCCGACTGAAACCTTGTTCACGCGTCACTGTGACTTTTTCGTGCAGTCACGTGACTTAGGGACACGTGACTGAACCAGGTTGATGTTAGTAACTTTTGACAGTTATGTGTCAGTTGATACGATGGTTTTATTTATTCTTAGATACAGAAGAAAATGACAAGTTTACAAGAGCGTTCACTTGTAGAATGAAATGCACTTTGAATCATGGCGGAGGGTTCTATAAGGTTAGTCGAATATTTTATTATTCATTGGCCCAGACAGTTGTGAACCAGATGGAAAAATGTTTGACCGTCATGCTTTATGAGCGCCCATGTCCGTCGCTTATCATAATATAGATAAACTATTTTTCCGTCCTGTCAAACGTTTTTTTCTGTTATCGTATTACGGGTTTCGAATTATAGAGAAAGGTAGAGAAAAAAAATTAAAAGTAGTTAGAATATGCATATTCGTTTTCCAGGCCTGAAAGGCTCGGAATTTTATTTAGAACAAAACTGAAGATTACTGCGTACACTTCGTTATGAGTAAGTGGAAAAAGACATTCAACTCAATACCCGAACGGCAAGCTAGGTTTCCATGAGATTTCTTATTACCTGTTGTGAACATGCGAGAGCTCAACTTGTCGGCTGTGTTGTTGGATAAGCCAACAACTGGAATTTACGAGATTTTGAAAGGTTGTTAGAAATCGAATTGGAAACAATTTACGCTTGTCTATGTGTAGTACGATTAGAAAGAAGTTATTGATTTGTAATATTCCGTGCAGCTTGTTCGGAAATCAAGTGTCCGAAAAAGAAAAAAAAATGATGAATTTCGCGTGACGCAAGCTCGTACACGATTCTCTCACGTTCTAGGATTTACGGTAAACGTCCCTGACTTTTTATTTTCTCTGATGAAATACCTCTTAGTCTCCGAGGATGACTTGAACTAAAAGGGTTAAGTGTTTTTGTGCGCATTTGTTTTCATCCAAACATACACGAAGGATTGTTTCCGTCTCAAAATTTTATTAACGGTTATCTGCTCTTTTTATTGGAAGTTTTCAGTTTGCCTGCAGCAGTGTAAGAGGAAATGTTAAGTCATTGGTTTTGTCGTAGATTTTTTGTAGGTAGATTTCGAAAACAAGCCAGTTATGCGTGCCCATCGGCCTATATTGTATTGGATAAAATGTTACAACACCGCAGTGACTTGTCTATCTGATTCTTACAGTTGTTCAAGTGTGTGGGGCGCATGAGAGAGATCCACACCAAGAAACGAGATAGCAAAGTCATGGAATACGGCTTGTTTGCTATTTGTTCGCCTGCACACAATCCTAGTGCCCATTCCGCTGCTTCGGTCGTGAAGAAGGAGGTTGCAGTTACAGCGCAGAAGAGACTGGAACGAGCACAGAGTGACCCGTTGGGAAACAGGTTTGTTCGTGTTTTCGGTTGGTTTGTTCGTGTTTTCGGTTGGTTTGTTCATGTATAGAGCCAGACTCGAGTTAGCATGAGCTACTATGTTTCTAATCCGATTTTGGACACACGGGTGTAAAACAGAGTCAGCATTATATTATAAAATCAACCAAGGGTTGGCAAGACAATTTTCCGCGCCGCAAGGCTGAAAAAAAGCTGACGTTTCAATCGTTACCCGTTCGTCGGAACATGTTTTTCTTGTCAAAAACTATTTACTTAGAGAAACTACATCAGCCGTGTTTAATCTCATACGCTTCCAAGCAATGGGCTTACCAACCGGAGAAAACTCTATTTATTAAACAGAATTTTCCAGTATTTCCTGCTCTTGCCTCGCCTCGGGAATGTAGAGAATCAAAGCCATTATACTGTACTTGTGCTGTACTTATGGAGGGGAGTTAAGCCGTTAAACCCGACCACTCTGTGCATTTCAAGCTACGAGCTCTCGACTCTGATGTGGAGATAACAATTGTTTTTGGTTGGTAGCCGAGGCGAATGTTAGATAACGACATTGATTTGCCTTCATTTGCTTTGCCCGAGATGGAAACCGTCGTCAACTTTATCTTTGATCCAGTAAAAGATATTCTATTGCATTATCATTCATTCTTTTGTATTTGGTCAGAACTTGTCACTGATATTTATAGATAAATTATCTCCCCTGATTGGTATATGTTTTGTTGAAGTTTCAATACAACTACAATTCTTTTCAATCAACACGTTGATACTTAAAAATACAGAGTATTTTCAAAGCTCTTTTTATCAATGACATGCACATGAAAAGTCCATCGTTATTCCGCATGCAGACCTTCGTACCAGATGTTGTCACGCTGTTCTGCCGCTGTGTCAATCAACCAAGATTTTTTGGTCAAACAAAGATAAAGAGATTTTTTTGTAGATTATTGGACACCTTCACCTCTGACACCATTGTTTGTTCGAATAAAACAATATTTGCTGTTTCTGGAAGTTTAATATAGAGACTGTTTACTCTTTGTCTGGAGATTTATTGCAACTGAGACATTTCATTTTGAAAAGCTAATACTGCACAAAGTTTAATGCAAAATACTTTAACGTTGAATAAACTATCGAGCAGAAATTCTAATGTATTTTGGACAGTGTTTGGCGACTTGGAAAAACGCGAGTTCAAACTAGATATACTGGCTCTGATTTTAATTCTGCAACTGTTCGCCATCTTTCAATAAAACGCAAGCTTATAATAAAGTTTTAAGCTGTTTTTAAATCTAAGGCGGGACAATCGTACTGAACCGTGTAACTGAATTGAAAATTAGAGGATTTTCAGTTGACATCTTGAGTGAGGATTCTATGTATTAAACTAAATAAGGCACAACGTTGTCACTGCCTTCTAAAACTGGAACTAAATAATTTCTGAATGAAACCAAGAAACGTGTCTCTTGTACCAGACGCGACTTTGACATTTAGAACACACTCAGCCATAGTTTTATTTGACTTCTCTTCTTTTTCAAAGCTGCAAGTAGTTTTTGCAGCTCGTGCTTCATTCAGTGGAGGGAATTTTGCTGCTCACTACTGGAATTTTCTTTACTAATTTCTATAAAATAAACTTTTATTTCATCAAATGAAACGTTGTGATTGTAGTGCTTCGGGCAACAATAATCTTGAGCGAGAGCACGGGTTTGTAGAACAATGAAACGGTTCGACATAACCCGCTCACAACCAGTTGTTCTCTGTTTCAGAAGACCAGCGATGGCAATGCATGGTGGGAACGTTCCTCGTCCACTCCACCTCAACCCACTCCGCTTCCCGGACAACAAATCGGTAGGACCCAGTCCACTCTCGTCGCCAACCAGCTCGCTCGACTCAGGCCACCCGACACCCGACTCCAGTCAAAACAGTCGCAATGGAACGGACGCCGACGTCAGGAGCGACATTAGCGAAATGTCCAACTCATCCGATGGCGACAACAAGTCCCACGAACGTCTGCTTTCTGCCATAAGAAACCAACCCAAAAGTCCGAACAGAAGTGATCGTCGTAAATCCGTCACGTTCGCCCATCCAGGATCGCGCGACGACGAAGATCATCGGAAGCGGGCACGTAGCGTCGCAGATCCTTCCGATGTGCACATGAACGAGAGCATGGATCCGTTACGTCGATCGCAGATGTATCGCGGCAGCTTACAGTCCTTGCCGCCCATGTCAGATATCAAGAGCGAAGACGCCAGGGGAGCTGGGGAGCTTTTTGGCAGAAAACCGCTGTCGTCATTTGATAGCAGGCTCGATGCCGCTCGAGGTCTTGTCAGTCTGGGAAGTATGGGCATGCCATACCCCGGCTTGTTTCCGTTTCCAGACCTTATGTTCCCGGATGTGGCCTTTCAACGACTTGAAGCCCTTCACAACCCAGTGGACTTTGCGCGCATGCGTAATCCATTTGATATGCACGGCTGCTGCAGCCCAAGCGACAGTTATACCAGTATGGCTATGCGCCGATGGCTTAGCTCGCCGGATATGTTCCGTCCGCCCATATCTCCGTTAATCGGCGCTCAGGCGGGACTGTTATCGGCGGCGGATAGAATGCGCTTCTTTCAGTATCCGTTTCCGTACGGGTTTCCTTTTCCCGGCGCCACACCTTTCGATCTAAACGCGGGGCTGAGCGAAATGAATCTTCCCGAGTACTCACTCCGTTCTGGGCTGTACCGCAATGGCCAGATCCCTGAGAATCCTAACTCCGTGTCTGGATCAAAGGAAGCCGATCAAGAACGAAAATCTCCGAAGTCGCCGAAGAAAGACGAAAACACGCAGGAAGAATCGCAGAAGAGAAGGTCGCCGTCAAAAGAACAGAAAGAGAAAAATTGCGAGACGTTTGTTGTCAAGAAGGAGAAGCTGGACAATGGATTTGGAGAAGTGAAGGAGGATAAAGATGTGGAGATGGAGGAACATACATCGCCTCCTGCGAAAAATGCATCTCCAAAGGCAGTGAAGAAAGAAAAACCAGATAGTGATGAAGAGGAAAATGTGGATGTTGTTGAACCCAGATCTGTGTGCGACCTGAGGCAAACACTTACTGGAATACAGCAGGAATTTACGAGCAGACTGGAGAACATCAAGGAGTGCTTCGCGCAGTCATTGGACGGTAAATTTCCTGGCGGTACCAAGTAAGCCTCGTAATCATGTAGTGTGACGTAGTTTGTTTTGACCACTTTCATTGCCAGTGTCTTTGAGACGCTTCAACCGAGGGCTGTGATATTAGATTGAGGCGAGTTGATTCTTGCATAAGTTCTTCTATTCGAGTTTCTCCATGATGTGTGTGCACTCTGCTTTATAAGAAAAAGCTTTTAGAATACACTAATAATGGAGTTACCAGCACGTTTACAAGATCATTTCATAGTTTTGAAATTGATTTGTTTCTAAGAAACTCCATAATATTTTCACTTTGTCTAGCTATTTACATGTTAGGTTTTAGGGTAATACCAATGTGTTGTCAGGTGTACGATTTTTTTTTATTTTCTTTCTGTTGTTAGTGTTTTGTTGTTGATAAAGAAAGGTTTGATTTTCGAACTAATCAATTATTTCAACTTGCCGGCAAGCTGTGTCTTCCTGTTTAGCTATTCAAGTGGTCAATGAATTGTTTAAAACTCACTATAAGCGTGTCACGTGCTGTTGGTGTATATCTCTGATAAGATTATTAATTGATGCGGAGCGAGAAAAAGCGGGGAAGACTAAAAAGACAAGAATAATAGGTGTTTCCTTCACTGAAGTGAAAATTAATGTCAGTCTTTCGACGTCGCTAGTGACGAGATAACGGAAGATAACGGGATTACCAAGTTACAGCCGTAAGGACGGGAACTAACCAAAGATAGATAGATTATTATCGCGATATGCGGCCGCCCGTCCCAAATACATGAGAATTGATTTGATAGAATGCACCAGTATTTTTCTAGATAGTTAAATGATTATTGATTCTTGCCGGACGGGCAATCAATGACAATACTTACCATATGTACTTCTTCGGTGTCAACGACAACTGTTTGCTGAACTTTGATTGGTGGATATTTGGAGGCCAGTCAAATGCAAACCACAGTTAAATGATTGACACTCGTATTAAATGAACTGTGATAAAACGGGTAACGCTGCTACCTTGAGAATAAGCCCGTTTAGAAGGCCATGAGAGGACTGGGTGCCAATTGCGCCTGTTCGTCCTCTCACGTGCCTACCACTTGTACTTCTTAACTCCGCGCATGCGCCGAGTAAAAATAATACACCTGTTTTTGTGATTGTAACAAAGGAGGTGGATTAACGTCAGAGCAGTTGGGAGTGGAGTGTGCTCTGGTATTGTTCGTTTTATTTTATAGGGAGAACGCGTTAGATAAGTTGCCAGATACAATTTAATACCAAGCTGCATAATCTATTAAACTATATTATTAATATTGGTTGTATATTAGTACTGTAATTGTTGTAGAATTACTCGCGTCTCCATCAGCCAAAGTGAATATAACTGACATACAAAATTCATCGAGATAATATCGGATTGATTTGTTGCAATGTATGTGGGAATGCAACCCACAAAACTGCAGCTTTGTATGTTGTAGGTAAACTATTTAACCCAGCGACGTAGCTAGTAGCAAGAGACACCGGAATTTGTCAGGTCACGTATTCATTGGCTTCAGCATTCAGCATATTCTCGTTTAATTGACCGTAACAAAAAAGATGGCGACTGGTACATTTACCCATAACTCCTAGCGCGCGAAAAACACGAAACGTACAGAAAGGACGTACAAACTTCAAACCTAGCATACACAGTGTTGTTAGTGCGTGGCGTCGTTTCCCAAACAATGGTCTTTCACGTTGAGCTATTCACCGAGTTAGGTTCGCAAGGCATTGTGGTCAAATGTACAGCCGCCATCTTTTTTAGTATGGTGAATTGTGCACAGTTGTCACGTGATGGTTGCTAAGGCCACCGCCCATGACCTGGTGACGACCCAGCGCGCAATGATCTTTGGGATAGACTTGCGTGCTCGACACTTTTGCCAGCCAACACTCTCGAGTACAGAAGGCAAACTTGGTCAGGAAAATCAATGTGTTTGTGGCGATAAAACTCAATTAATGGGAGTCCTGGACAATGTGACAGCTAAACTATGTCTTGAGTGCCTACAAAGGCTGAATGTATGGCGGTCTTACGCACTTATAAGGCATTTTCTGAAGGAATAACTGGGCAAGTGTGAATAGACTGGTTGTCTCACTCCGACACTCGCAGGCAGTCTACGATGTCGTCGTCCAAACGAGACGAACGTGAACGAGAACGCAAAAATTCGAGAGGGCAACACAGAACTAGTAGTAGCATTGCCTCTCCGAGAAATCAAGGGTCTGCAGTAATGATGGTTGGACCAAATTTTCGTGTTGGCAAGAAGATAGGTTGTGGAAACTTTGGCGAGTTGAGACTGGGTTAGTGGACTTAACCATCAATGTGTTTTACATTTTTCAATGTTTCTTGTGATATTTCAGAGTATTTCGTCCCTACCATACCTTGATAATTTTATTTTTTATAAGGCAGCAGGAACTTGGGATGATTTTGTTTCTCTTGTCACTCTACAGGCAAAAACCTGTACAACAATGAGCATGTGGCGATCAAGTTGGTGAGTTGTTTTTACAAAAAATTATCACAAATCAGATAAAACTTGTCGTTAGCGTTAGCGACAGATCCTGGCTAACATATTTTTATAATCATTTTCCAGGAACCTATGAAATCCAGGGCACCCCAGTTGCATCTGGAATATAGATTTTACAAAGTACTGGGAAATGCCGGTGAGTGTGAAATCGCGAACTGCTCAATGCGAGGAAATTCTTCTCTTGTATGTACGCACAGGAACTTGAGGAAGCGAGACAAAGTGGATTAGATTTTACTTTACGATGGAATTGATTTGAAAAATCTCTTTGAGATTTGTCGTGTAACTCGCAGCCTTGCAAAAGCATATGTTCGCAGAACTTTCTTGTTTATATATTATGGGAAAATAAGGCTGCAGTTTACAATTAAACGCAAATTTCAAATTGATATATTATTAGGATAACATTTCCATGAGCAAGGATTGAATCAAACGAAATAAGAAATAATCGTCGAAGTTTTCGGTCAGATGTTTTGGTTGCAAATGATATTTCCCAGTGTGTCGTAGCGTTTCGAAGATGAAATGGGCGAGATTCATGGCCATCTTTTCGATTTCGTGTCACCACGTCAGTCCATTGATTATCTCTCCCACTGGATTCAATTGGCCCGCTAGCCTGCAACAGTTGATATGATGTAAAATAATTTTCTACCAATGTAAATATTAAAGAAGAACAGGCAGTCCTGTTTCCATTCTGCTTCTACCTTTTCTGAAATATCATCGATTTTCTTGAGAGAATTTAAACATCTTAACTCGATCTCTGTGCCAGATCCCTTGATCTTGACATGCTCTTCGCATATTTCATTTCTTGTTTTTAATATTGCAGTTGAAGTCCCGATTGCCTTTTGCAGTCAGCTTGTGAAGTGTACTTGTAATACAGATAACATAGTTGGTACCTTGACAACAAAACAAAAGTAATATATTTAGGGTCTATGGCTTGAACAAAGGTGCTATCGAGAAAATGTTAATCGAGAATAGCTTTTGGACCGTTTTGATCACTCGGTAATACTAATAGATGTTTATTTTAATCTGATGTCAGGTGATTGGCGATGGAGAAAATCCCTATATTTGTGTATATTTCTTTGCTGCAAGTTTTAGTGATAAGAAAGAGTAACAGCTGACCCAACATACATCCAAAGACTAAAGCTACAAATTAGCTCTCCCAACAACGACAACAACAACAACAATTCATAATGGTGTCAATATTTGATTACTCAATGGTGCATGTTTTTTGGTTGGTTTGGCGAGTTCCAACCCATTCTTAACTTCAGTAATACTTCACTAATGGCTGTTATGAAAGTAGTTTCAGCCTTATGCCAAATAAAAAAAATCCCAGTTTCTCATCAGCACCCGCATTTCAAAATAGCCGCTGCATTTACTTTTTATTTTTTGAAATATAGAAAATGTATGGAAAATATATTTTTTCTTCTGCTCCGTGAGTGAAATGACTTGACTGCAGCCAATGCGATTGCGATTGCCATCATTCAGCGGTGCATTGTGACATGGCACTCTAATTCTCTGCAAATTTATGCAAGTTTGCTGCTCGGTAGCCTTCCAACTAACCCCCTTCCCCTCAGGCTCTGGCTGCTCCTAAAAAAACCTCATGTCTCATTTACTTTTTCAAGAATTTCTGATGAGAAATTGGGAATTTTTTTTATTTGGTCTTAAGTGTCTTAATAAGAGCATTTTAAGCTCTTTCGTTGTTATTTTTTTCTTAAAATCATTATGAATGGATTTTCGTAATATTTTTGCTTGAAGAAAATGAAAATACAAATCACAAGATGGAGAAAGTAAGGCTGTGCTGAGCTTAAGAATGGCAACTCTCTGCTGGAATAATGTTTAGTTTCATCTCTGCAGTCAAGCTTTTTGCTAGGGCTGGAAGGCACATGTGTTATGGAAGATTATTGAGTCTGCAATTTTATGTCAGAATCAGTATTGAGCTCTGTTACAAGGTTAGAATAGTTTTGACATTCATAAAAATAATGATTTATTTACTGGGATGTAGAACAGATCCGATACCATTTCCATAAACTTTTTTACTGCAGCCATGATGAGCCAGTTGTCAAGAATAAAGCAAAGTGGCAGGCCATTTCTTGATTTTATAGTGTTCTGCAGTGTCAAACCCCTTCCAGCCACAGTGTTTTTCTTAACGTTTAGTATGGAAGGTACATCAGCTGGGAAAGGAGGTACAACAGTAGCACTTTTCTTATCCAAAGCTCAAGTTCAGACTGGCTTACAGCTGGGGAAAGGATGTACAACCAGTAGGGAAAGTCGGTACAATGTACCCATGTACTGGCCTTAAGAAAAACACTAAAAAAATTATATTATGGATAACAGGTTACTATGGATTGTGATGCTAAAGTTATCTAACAGGGATGATAACGTATCTGTACTCTGTAGCCAGATTGTACATGTACAATATTATGGATGACAGGTTACTATGGATTGTGATGCTAAAGCTATCTAACAGGGATGATAACGTATCTGTACTCTGTAGCCAGATTGTACATGTACAATTTGAGGAAATTGATAAATGAAGTAACTAATTTTCAATCAACTTAAATAAATTACTTGGAACCAGAAATTAATTGAATGTGTGGTATGCAGTCATATTTTCGCACTATTCTGGAATAAATGTACAATGGAGTAAAAACAAGTGCTAATCATATTGTGACAAATAATCACTTCGGAATATCTACCAGAAACATTTTGAACTTTGCATATAAGTATGCAGGTATTACTGTATATAGTACATAACATATCACAAAACATTTCATCTTATTTCTTAAATCTAAAAAAATTATATTTGAAGATGTTTGAAATATTCAAATTATTTATGTGATTAAATTTTTTTTACGAAACACATTTATTTGTGGCAGAAGCAACAAAGAACAGTGCAAGTGTAGTTAAAGAATAAACTGTCATATTCAAAACTTTTATTAATTAAAGAAATAAATTTGTCTTTCACCTTCTGCTGATGATTTTCACAGCAAATTCAACACCTGTTTTCTTGTTAATACACCGCCTGTTGGGGATAGACAAACACTTTCTTGACATATCCAGTATACATCAGATACACATATCTTAAAGTGGGCATCATTTTGGATAATATTTAAACAGTATTAATAACAAAATAATTAATAATATATTAATACTAAAAATACTTACTAGGAATTGCAATAGCAAGTAAAGAGCTGTGGTCAACCACATAAAGCTTTACAACTGTTTTATTTGTTAATGCCGAGAGCGTCAAAAGCAATCTTGGCTTAGTCACACACGCGCAACCACTGATCACACATGCTGCAAACTCAAAATTTTTCCTCTTGATATATCCAAAAATTTTACAAAGCTGGATGACCTGTTGTAAACAAAAGAAGTGCCAGTTTCTTGGTCAAATACGTTACTTACCTTTTAAGGCTGCCACACACTAGACGATTTTCTGTCGTAAAACCCCCGATATTTTATCGGCCGACGAACTGTCTTGATCGTAGCTCACCACAGACCTAAGTTTTGACCTTCGTCATCCGTACCCGCCATATTAAAAATTATATTTGAGGCGCGATTATGTCACAAATACTGCTTCGCTATTGGTTGAACCCTGTTCTGCTTACGACGAATTGTCGTTCTCCGCCACACACTAGCCGATAATTTATCGTCGTTATTTGCCACACACACACGATTTTTCGTCGGCCAACAAAAAATCGGGGGTCTTACGACAAAAAATCATCAGGTGTGTGGCGGCCATAAGGTTTGATTTTTAACAACGAACAATTGACTTCAACAGGGTATCTTTCTGGCTATGAATAGCGACTGAGATAGTTCATTTAAATTTTCAGTAAAATGTGTTGGGATAAGAAATCCTATTCGCTAACATGTGCATTTAGATAACTTCTCTCTCCTTTGATTGGAATTTTGTTGACTGCATCAGAACTCCAAGTCGCACTAGAGATGTACTAATCCTAATGCAATGTCATCCCCTTGATCACATTCATAAAACGATCATACAAAGGGACGGTTACCGCTGATCAAAATTATCCATCGATCATTTTCAGCCAGCCAGCAAGCCTTCAAATAACTATTAGAAAGTTGTCACATATTCATGTCCTGCAAGGCAGGGTTCGCACGCTTATGGACAGGTCCTTTCAAGGCCGTTTTAAGGTTTCCAAGCTCGTAATATTTACCACGTTATGAGAATATTCATTTTCTTTTTCAAATTCAAGGACTTTCCCGACTTTCCAGGCCCCGTGCAAACCCTGCTAGGCCATCACAAGAACTAAATTAAGAACACAATTATGATTAAAAGTTCATCAACAGTTCTAAGCTTACCTACAAGTTGAGAAGCTTCCATCTCCTAAAACGTGGTCTGTTATTGTGTAGTTTTGAAAAAACGGAGAATTCTGGAAAACAAAGTATGCAATAGTGGAGACGGGTTATTACTAAAATAATTAAATGGCAAGCACGTTTTAACCCCTCAATTAATGCCCAGTTTCTAAATTACTGAAAACCATATTTCTCAATTAATGCCCAGTTTCTAAATTACTGAAAACCATATTTCCTACCATTAAAATTTCTAGTATATTTTCACCTCCAAACCTTAATGGCAAACTTTCTGTGTATTAAAGCAAAATACTTTTCTATATACAGCTTACTTGCTTGCTACATGAGCATTAATTAGGTTAGAGCATAATATTTATACGTGGCCACCTTTGTGCAACAGTTTAGAAGGCTGCTTAAAAGAGGAATGCCAAAAGCAAGCACTACTACTAGACGTTGTATAAAATTGAGTCTTACTTCCAAGTGGGAGAAAATATTACCTCGATGATCTTCATGGATGAGATGTTCCCTCAAGCTTTCGACAAAAATATGTTACATTGTCCTCTTTTGAGGTGGCTGCTTTAATAAGGTGTAATAGTAAATTACAACAGAATATTAGGCCTAAGAATATTTCGGACTGCTCAAGGGTGGCTGTAGCCACTTGATAGCGGTGGCCACTAAACAAAGAGTCAATTGGTACAGGATTTAATGGAGCCGAAACCAATTGTATAATTACACACATTTTAGGTATCCTATTGATGATCAGTTACTGATTTGTGTTTTATTTCAGGAACATGTAGTTGTCTGTTCAAGTATAGATTACAGAAAAATGACTCAGAGGAATACTTCATGACTTGGAGAAGTGGCCGTTAAGTGGAAACACTTAACAGACAGCTGCTTAATATAGGTGGGTCGACTCTAGTGTTCAGAAACAAAAGAAATGACTTTGGTTTGGAAAAGAGTAGTTACAAATGACTTATCACATGCTAACAATGTATTCTAATTTTTTCTACCTCAAACAAAGCAGCATAATCCACAGCTCCTTGCTTCGGCTTTTGTTCAGATGGTTTACTATGAGCCACTTTGTGTGTGAACTCATTGGCCCCAAAGATAATTGAGGGAGACACAAAGGAGTAACCCTGTTTGACAGAAGGGAAATGTTGGAGGATTTAGATGCAAGCGTACACGCGTTTCATTAGGACATTTCTTGAGCTCGTGTGACCAATAACCTAAGGTCAAGGCTTTATTCAAAAAATATGGTACAATACGGAATGTAACTCATCAATGTCCAAACTGAAGTGTAATTACGGAAGTTATAATCTATAGGAACGAATATATACTTTTGTGCCCCATAAATTATTGCCAGATGATCAGTTGATATTCCTTCCTCAAGGGGTGTATATAACCATAACCTTAAGATAATGTACAACAATCACAAAAATTAATTGTAGAAATAGTTTCAAGTCAAGTTGCCCAATGGTTGTGGCGCCCCAAGTCCTTGGTCATCTTGCGTTGCCTCAATAGCAATTAAACCGTCTAAGTTACATCAGCAAAATAAACACTCTAAAAATATTTTATAATAAATTAGATATCAAATATCCAGACAAAAGCAACAAAATCATCGAAATTAAATTAGGATTGTTGAGGTTTGGAATATACAGCACTGCAAAACAAAAACTCAAAACAAACTGGAACGCGCGAACACGACTTCAGGAAACGTGACGAGGCATCAACTCAGCACTTCAAAAGTTTCGAGGTCACGATAAACCACTTTACATGTGTTAACCAAGTAACAGAATAGATAACTTTCTTGACTCCAGAATCACACTGTATTTAAATGAATATATGCTGCATGATATTTCAGGTTCAAGATCAGAATGTGCTTCTTGAGCGGTCAAATTCTAAGCCAATCAGAATGAAGTGGGCTCACACGTTGTTCTTGCAATTAACAAACCTGTATGTCTTTTTCCTAAAATGTACGTATTGAAGTGACGGTCATCTGCATGCAGTGTGGGTGCCGAGTAGTTTCACAAAATATACAGATTTTTTTCACAATTTCATGTGACTCAATCAACAACAACATCCTAATCACAACTTGCGCCACTCGTTGTAGAAAGGATTCTTGGGATCGTGATAACATCCAACATTCTGGTTTAAACGGTCGCAAAAGTTGAAGATATAAATGTCTCAAAATATCGACCTATTATCATACAGTACTAGTTTAATAATAATTGCTGTCAAGCGAAGCGAGACAGCAACACTATTTCAGTTCGATATGCAGACAAAATCGAGATTTGTCAGGATTTCGTTCGTTCCGGGCAGGCCT
>JANSTR010012568.1:0-13904 GCA_025434805.1 Antipathozoanthus remengesaui | reverse complement strand
TACACCACCCTTTTCCCGGTGTTTTTTTTGGACCCCCGGGGGTAGCCTGTAATTTTTTTTCCAAAAAATTGACACCCCCCCCCCACAAAAGTTAAATGGACGGCCTCTAAATGTGAAAATTACAGTTCCCGCCATTAAGCTAAGCGACGTACGCGCGTTCGCCATCTGGTTTCCCGCCATTATGTGACGTGCGCTCACCTGCCAGTTTGCCGCCATTAGACGACGAGCTCTCGCCAGTTAGTTCCAACAAATGCTGTTGCAGAAATTTCTCAGGTATTAGTATAAACAAATAAGCATGATTTTTACGTGGTATTTGGCATAAATACCGCTTATGATATTTCAAAGTTGTGCCAATTTTCACTGGTCTAACAGCTCGAAACGTTACGTAAACTAACTGAAATATCACTCGTGAGTCTTGGTCTTGGACTTGGTATTTATGCCAAATACCACTACAAACCATGTTTTAAATACCAAAACAAAGCCCCGAAATGGCTTAAAACTGGTTTGGACTCGAATGAAGAGCATAAAATGACATGCTTTTCAAATTAGATAAGTTTAATAGCGAATTTAATGAATTTATGGCCAATGTCGCGATCGCTGTAATTTCCCACATAAAGTCGTGTGCAGTTTGTATAGCCGATATTAAACGCGCATAAAATGACAATTGGAAACTCTAGCTTCTTGGGCTACCTGTGGCCGGCTGTGCTGACGTGCTTGTAGAAAACGTTTCTGGGTGTGTCAAGGCAAAACCAGTTGGTTCAGCTCGCACATGTGGATGTCGTCGTTGTACCAACAGCGTCACTGCACTGTTCTAAATTTCTCCTATTAATTTCTTGGCTTGAACGATTCTTGATTTTACCTTGAATGTATGAACAAGAGTTGTTGTGGAGGGGGGCGGGGGGAGCCAGCGTTGCTGTCGGAAAGGAGAAATGTATGGCGCAGTGAGAAAAACAAACAGCAGGGGGAAAGCGAGAAGAAACCTCTTCCTCCTGCTGCTTTTATTTTCTTGCTGCGCCATGCATTTCTCCCTTCTCCAGTGGTTAGTTTGAGGGCACTTGTAGGTGTGCGTAAAACAGTTGTTCACAGACATTGGTGTCTTTCTACAGGACAAGCTTTTGAGTCATATTTTTAGTGATCGCTAAGTAGAGTGGTTTGTAACAAAGCAAATTTTCTTAACGTCAAATTAACGTCTAATTAACGCCGGTAACATAAAAGAAATATTAAAAGTGAGAGGCCGGCCAAGTGTATTTACTTAACTTGGCGACCATCTGCAGATCGAAATCTCTTAAAGTAAACAATTTGCGCACTCAGATCACACGTACATTTTGCACAAATTACTGCTGGGTTTCGCAATGCAACAATTTTACTCGCGCACAACGCAACGGATGAAGCAGAGCTCCGAATGAAAGTAGGTGAGCACTAATCCATTTTAGGAGTATTTGACTTGGATTAATTTGAAGAGTGAAGGAGTGCCAGAGCTTCATTACATATCAGAAGGTCTGTACTGTAGATTATTTTTCGTAAGGAGCTAGTTTTTGTTTCAACCAAGATTCCTCTTTGGTTTATGCTGTGAAGTAATGTTTACACCACATTTCGTCAAGCTGGAGTTTCTTCGCGGAAATTTATTTTCTATTTTTCCGTACGTGCTGTTTTCTCCCTTCGCCTCCGCTCCGGTTTAATATGATTTTTAAAAAAAGTGCAAAATAAAACCCATCAAGTCTGGAGTGTAGGCAGACTTATCTATTAAGTAGAAAAACATACTTTTCTTAGATTTCTTAATAAAATTTGAATCTTGTGGAAAGATAGCTAGTAACTCCACAAATTTTCAAAACTAACTTTCTCCTTACTGTAGATGTGAACCGGAAGTAAGCAGTCAGATTTTCTGCGCATGCAGTGTACGTCAAGCCGACATTCTATCACCATGCGATTCGGCTCGACTCTCGAGTGGCGCTGTGTGAAGAGCTACAGATAGAGAAACAGCTATCAAGATGACAGTAAATGCAGAAGATCTTTTAAAGCCTTTTAACCAAAGGTATGTTTATATAAATTTGAATTTCAATAGCCGTCGCGCGATCGATTGTATTCAACTTAAAATCCCTGTTTACTCTGTTAATTCAATCAATGGACAATGAATGTATAGTAATGTGCTTGAATGACCCCGAAAAATTTGCCTGTCTTCATTGGCTTTCTTTGTCTCTTAGGTTTGATTGACCATGGATTTAGTAGGTTTTTTTCCCAGGTTGAATTGTTTTATGTTTTCTGTGTTTCGTATTGAATTTTGACGAGATTTTGTCGCCAGGGACTGAGGGAGTGGACTTTGTCTTTGAGAAAAATGTCAAAAGTCCACACCCTCTGCCGAATGTTACAATGTATATATCATTATATGTATTTGATGTAAATACTCGTCGCTTTAAAATGGAACCGTTTGATGACATTCTCTAGTATTTTACGAGTTTAAAAAACTTCGAACGAGCTCTTCACTTCAAAGTGGCGATAAGTTTTAAATTTTTGAAGTGTTTATGTTGGTCATGAAATAATTCTGCATGTCGACAAAATTCAGTGACGGCAAACTGACAAACTCTGAGTCAGAATTTTTCGATTTTAAAGTTTATGGAAAGCCTTGAAGTTTGAAGATAGTTATACTTGACTATAATGCGAAGCTCCAAAAGTTTGAATTGTCTTTATATATACAAGTTTCTAAAGCAAAGTTGGAGATTTCGATTCTGTACTATTTCAGTATTTGCAAAGAGCATAGCCATAGGCATAGGCCATAGAACTGACACGTTTGTTTGCAAAAGTAAAATTCCACAGAATTATTTATAACAATCTACTCCAAATGAAAAGTTTTTGATGTTTCATATACATGTTGAAAACAACTATCATGTCAAGCGATTTTGGTAAACTTTTTACGTGAAATTTCTAGAGTTAAACAGTTTTTCAAATAATTATAGACTGTTTCTCGATCTCGCGTGGTATGTGAACATTTGGACACCTTGTTCAAGTCTTTGCCGGGAAATGGAATTCTTTTTAATAACTCTTTAGTATTTTACAAGTTTAAAGACGTTTGAGCGAGTGTAATACTCTTTTAAAATATCCATTGGCTTGGTTAGTTCATCTGGTACAGAAAGTGGAAACTGTCGGAAGTCGGTTGTCAATTACATTAAGTGGGAAGTGTTCACTAGACGCGAAACTTAATTTTTTTTCTCTAGAGTTGTCGAATTGATGAAAGCGAATTTTTTGTTTGCATAAGTTCTCAAAGTATTGCAGTTACAAATATTTGAAACAACATTTTCAATACAACAATTGTTTTCCTATGCGATATATATATATATATATGCATCGTGAACAAGGAATTTTCACACGGGAATATTGCCAAGTGAGATTACATTTATCTCCAAACACCTTCCACTTTGGGTGTTGACAAAACCTGGACCCCCAATCTGGACCCCCATTCTGGACCCCATTCTGGACCCCCCATATGGACCCCAAAGTTTTATTTATAAAAAGAAAAAAAATGAAAGAAAAATATTTTTATGTGAAGAACGCCATGAAAGAAACCCGAAGAAAACATTTCATGGATACGAAAACGATCTAAGCGATATGGTCAAGAACTCACCTTCCAGCGATATACATGCATCTGTTGCCATGTTCTGCAGATTGTTATGTTTTGTTTTTAGTCTTCGTGATTATTGACATACACTCCTTCAATTCGTACACCTGGTCTGACAATGCAAAAAGCTGTACGGTCGCCAAAGTCGCTGCCATATTGTTTTCCTTGTAACGAAGGGAACTAACCCGAGCAGTGCGTGACACATGTTCCCGCCATTCGTAACCACGTGACATGACCTTTTGCAAGGGCGGCTGGTTTTGGGGCGATGGCTTCAGACTCTGATTCTGATTGTGAGTTTTTCAAGGTATGGTATACTCAAATCCATTGTTTAAAATAGTTTCCGATTGTTAGTGTTGTATTTTTGACTGTTTAGCTTGAAAATTTGTGGATATTTATACAGCTTGGAGGCAAAGAGATCTCAGAGATCAGCGAAGACTCGATCGCAGGGCAAAGTTCTCCGGCTTCTTCCATTCCACAAATGGTAAGTTATTTAAAAAAAATCCCATTTAAAAACTCATTTACCGTGTTTAAATACGTCATCAAACAGTTTTACCAGAAAAGGCCGATGTTTAATTTCTGTCATTCTCGTTTTCCGAAAATTGTTTATTCACCACAAATAGATAACAATAAAATTGTTCAATGGCAATTGCAATAGGTCTCCTTGCTTCATGAATGAAACTAGGATATTTTGAAATGCTTTTTGTAACTCTTGCCCCAGAAATGAAAGTGATTTTTTGCTTATTCAAGTTCTGTAGAAGCAGTTTTATATGATTAAGACAAAACCATTTAATAATATATCCCCAGCCCGTTGCCTCATGACCGGATCCTTGCAAAAGTCTCAGGCTTGTTTTTATATTTTTATCAACACAACAGATTGATTTGACCAACGAAGAAACAAGCGATGAGGATTTGTGTGAGGTATTGTTCACTTGTAATTTTAATCAAGTAATTTTGCTGATTGTTTTTCAGTTCGTTTTATTTAATTTATTGTTTTAATAGGGGTCACGGTTTAATACTGCTTTGCCTGGGCACATCGTGCAGTGAACATACAAATTACAATATTTTGCCATTTATAAGTCAGCACAGTTTACAGTATCAGACGAGCTGACTCCTCCCACCCCTATTTGGCATTTGAATTTACCATGTATCAGTCTAAACCCTATTTCTTTCAATATATCACACCACATAATCCTCATATCAAATCAAAAGAGGTGCCGAATACACTGGAACCACAGAAACCTGCAGTTGGGACCATACACAGCTTAGAAATGCAGACAGCAGATTAAATTCAATCAGTTGTGTCCAGTGGTGGTCTCTGAAACCTGCAACCTTTTGCACTTAATTTTGCTAAAATCAGGCTTTGGGCAGGGCCTATAAGAATCACATTACAACATCAAAATGTCACTTTGTGGGTATTTTTCTAGCTCTTTAGGCTACAAAATCCATAAGTTTGTGTAAAAAGTCCAACAAGTTTTTCTGCGATGGAATATGACAGTTACACATTTTATGCAGAAAAACATTTTTTTAGAAAATGTTGTGAAACTTTAAAGCCAGATCCACATAATTATGTGGGCTGGAAAGAAAGCAAATACTCAGCTTGAAAGCCACTTTGATTTTGATACATGAAGAATGCGATTTTGGATCATAATGTACTGTCAGCTTATAGTGAATTAATTGAAGTCATTTTAAATTTAAACAGGAAATCAAAGGCATCACTGGAAAGTTTCAGCAACTATCAAGTCCGTCAAAGAAAGATGTACATGCCAGGTAAAGATGTCTTTATTTGAATGTTCTATTACTGATTTGCCCAGGTTGCAGATGTTTTTGCATGTTCCAGATCTGTTACTGATTTACTTAGTATGGAGAGGATTTGGCAGTTGTCCTGTTTGATCATTAGGTTATTTGAGTTTGGATCTGAGTTTTGGTTGAGCTTCTCCACAATCATGCATTTATAGCAAGTGCATCTATAAACCAAAGCCCCCCCCCCAAATACCAGGTTTGGTTCTTGTACATTAATTTCTCTTAAACTTTATGATATTAACTAGTTTAATAATTTGTAAATAAGTATACTGTATGCTTCAACTGTGATAGATTTGAGCCTGATTCACCAGACAGAAAGAAACCAAGAAGGAATTTGATAAGTTTGTTGGACAGTGAGGAAGAGAGGTTAGTACATTCTTTTCATGTATACAACAGAGTAACAATTTTCAGCAAGTTGTCAGTTGTACAGACTGTATGCTAGGGAAGGGGGTGATGGGGTTCATTAGGCTTGAGTTAGTTTTAAAACTGTTGATATGTTTTGTTAACAATTTTTGGCATGTGCTTTTGAGGAGGGGTGATGAGTGATGATACAGTTAAATGAGAGATCTGTTCATGGGATCTTTGAATTAATAACAATGATGTACCTGTAGATTACAAGTACAGTGGATTACCTTGTTTATAATACAACCACCAACGGGGCAAAGTAATGTGGTGGTATTAACTACTGCATTGTTGGTTTTACTAGAATTTGTCAGGAAACAAATTGATGTCTCAGTTTTCCTCATTTAATTAAGTTGGTTGCCATGGCAACCATCGTTTTAAGGAATACTTGTTTTTTTGTCTGTTTTTGCTTTACAATGATTATTTTATTTATTTACTTATCTTTATGTACATGTATTTGAGGTATACCATTCAGTCACTTTTGACTAAATGTTTGAGTGCTCAAAAAATTCCAAAATGGCAACCTTGTGCAAGACTTATATAAGGTGTAAGGGTTAAAAATCCCAAAAATATCACTGCTTAGATTCTTTAACTCTTGCTTGCTTCTTATATTCTACTCCATATTATGTGGCTGAACATTGCTACCTTGGTAAAGTAAGAAAGTATCAGTATTTGAAACGAAAATGACATCCTAATTATGATTCTGATAATAAATTCATAGTGCCACTGCATGTGTGTAACAGCATTTTCCTAGAATTTGTTAGTGCCAAGAATGTGTTCCACTTCACTGACAGTGTGTTGTCCACATGCAATAGCCTCCTTTTCAACCACATCTTGTTCAATGTTTATTTGTGTTTTCAATTATTATACTTTTTCATATTTTCTGTCTAATTTGTTAAATCTTGGGGTTTTAATAATTCAAAATGTTTTGCATACAATTGAACAATCCAAGAAAGCCATCACAAAATGCAAGTGGTGGATTTTTGACATCATATGGCCCCATTTGTTCACCCCGAAAAATAACCCAGCCTTAGTAAGTTAATTAACCAATTACTAAAACAAGATTTTTGATTGCCCAGAACTTGACTGCGAACTACATGCAAACTCTATAAAACACAAGATGTTAAATTATTTTAATGCTCTTTATTATCCTATAGGCTTGTTGATGATGAAAAAAATATAGTGCCAAATATCACTGCATTGAGGTTACTGCTAACAGAAAGTGGCAGTGCTGTGCTACAACTCCCACCTGGTGTCTGCTGTAACAAAACTGTAATTGTTGATGTCAGCTCACAAAATGATTGGCAAGATGACCATGTATGGGTCAAGACAAGTGCACCAAAGAAGAAGATATATGAAGTTATATGGAATGCGGAAGAGGAAATAGCAGACATCATACCCAGCTCATCATCTGAAGCTACATACCGTGTGGAACGACACAGGTATATTCATGCATCCTCTCCAGATTTCCATTGACTGATTGTGACTGCTCAAACACCAGGTGGAGACTATCTACCATTTGCCTTTGTACAGTATAGATTTGAAGGGCATGAACACCCTGTCAAGAACAAACCCCATGGAAATTCCAAACACATCCATCCTTTTGTACCAACAAAGAAGAGCACTCTGGAAAAGCTAGCAATAGCGGTAAAAAATCAAAGCACAAAACGAGCTGTCCACAAGGTCGAAGAAGATGTTGGAGGTCTTCTTGCAGGCTCGGCCTCATCTTTGCCAAGAAATGAGCGACAGGCTGCTATGAGCCACGGGAACCTGATCCGATTTCTGCCCTTTTGGATATGCAGCTGGAAGAAGAGACCCCTTTTATTCGATCAGTTGCAGTTGATAAGAATGCCCCAATTATAATCTTATTTTCTGATGAGCAGATGAAGGATGTCCGAAAATTCTGTTGCAATGAAGAAGAAAACTCACCATTTTGTACCGACATGACATTTAATTTGGGAAACTTCTATGTGGTTGTAACCACATACAGGCACCTGCAGCTTCGTACTCTCCGAGGTGGCCAAGAACCAGTTATGCTGGGCCCGATGATGCTTTGTATGAAGAAAGACAGAAAAACTTATGAGGCCCTCTTTCAGAAGATGACATCATATTGTCCTGAAATCAGGGATAAGCTGAAAGCCTATGGCACTGACGGTGAAGTACCTATTCGACAGGCACTTGAATTGCAGTTCCCCTTTGCTGTAGGATTTGTATGCAGAACCCACATCAGCAGAAATCTGGAACATAAGGTTAAAGCAGAACTGTCACTGTCAGACAAATTTCTTCGATCTATGGTGAGCGACATCTTTGGAAACAAGACGCATGAAGGATTGGTCCAATGCAAAACACGAGAAGAATTTGATCTTCTCCTTGCAAAGGTCTGCGCCAAGTGGGACAAGGATGAGATTGAAGAGCTTAGGTCGAGAAAGATTGCTGCTCAGCAACCAAGAGCATCGAAGTACTTTGTTGCAAACAAAGCCGAAATAGTTTACCACCATTGCAGATCTGAAGTGCTACATGAGTTAGGCATTGCACAAGAACTCTTTGATAATAATGACCCTGAGAGTATTAATGCTGTAATAAAGCGATGGGAACTGGGAGACAAGAAAGATATCCCAGCTTTTGTGAAGGGAATGAAAGAACTCCATGACAAACAAAGACACGATGTTGGCAGAGCCTTCTGTGGTACACCAGGAGTGTATGAAGTCAAGGAAGAGTACCAACAGTTCACAGCAGGTACTGACTTTTGGAAACTTGGTGAGACTGACAGAAGGAAGTATATTAAGAAAGTGTCCAGTGTTCCTCTCTCTTCATCAAGCACAGCTCCAAAGGACCCACTTGAGCCAATCGACCAGTTGTGTGGCAAATTCCTACCAAGCCAAGTTGCTGCTATCAAGGAGAAAGTCAGAAGGATCTTAGATGGATACATACGGATTGGCTTCTCAGGGCCAAAGTCACGCCTTGTTCTAAGTGATTCTGGGAAGCATCCTCACACTATCACAGTGATTGCCAATAATGCTTACCAGTGTGATGCGTCATGCCTACACTACAAGACCCACAATTTATGTGCCCATTCTGTTGCTGCGGCAGCTGACAACAAGGAATTGCAGGGATATGTTAATATGTACCTAAAGGGAAATCATCAGCACAACTTGACACCACACTGCACAGCTGGAGGAAATCGGTTGGCAGGAAGGAAGCCAGGCGATGTTCCACGAATCAGAAAGAGAGCAAATGCAAGCAGGCCTGATCCAGCTGTAAGATGTACACTTGGTGAAGCACTGGCAGGTGTTTCCCCTGACTTTTCTCAACTGCAATACCAAAGCCAACACCAGGGTGGCCTTAAGATGGTATTTACTAGAGTGTCACAGCAAAGGCCACCTAAACCTATGGCTACCATGAGCACCAAGCCATTCCAGTTAATCGAAATACAAGGAAACATTCGAAAATGTTTCGGTTGTGGGTTACCATTAAAAGAGGGTCCATCTTTCTGCAATGCTGATATATATGATGCAAACTATTGTTTGCGACACAATGAACAAGACTTTTACTTTGCCGAAAAGCACGGAAGGTGGATCCCAAAGATCGAAAACAAACATTTTCACATTGAGAAGCAGTGTGTGCTTAAGAAGAACCGGCAGTTCGACGCATCCAGCACTGAGGTGTGCTTGAGGCACACACTGACTCCTGCTCTTCAGGCATTCCTTGTTTCCAGGCTGCAGTAAGGGAGATGGATAAATATCTGTGATGTGAAGTACTAGAATGAGTATAGTATACACTGTGCATTCCACCTCGCCCAGGGATTAATAGAAAATTGATCAGATTATTTAAAATGTCACAGATGTAGAAATCGAGATACAGTGTAGTAGAACTGTAAGGGGCTCCATAGATGAAAGAAATAATTATCGACATCCTGGGGGAGGGGGGGGGAGGGGCTTCCATACTAGACCTGACAGGGATGCCCGTTGAAACTTCTCTTAGGATGTTTGGAAGAAAATGGTCTATTTTATGAGCACCAAGTTGTAGTGAGAATTTTTTGTCAGGGGGGGACAGTCCCAGAACATGCTCTTAAATTTGAGGGGGGGGCAGATAATTCATTTGTAAGAGCTTAAAGTTACTTTGCAGAATATCAAGGGGGGCAGTTGCCCCCCTGCCCCCCACTCCCTACGGCCCTGAGGACATTTATTGTCCCTACATGTAGGTTATTAAGAGCACTACTTTTTCTTTTTTATATATATCTTTGTTAACTTTTTTGTGATAAAATTACTTGCTGGCATCTTCCAAAAATTTCAGTGAGCATCCCCATGTCTATATATATGCGCAGTTGAAAATTTTATATTGATAACTGCGCAATATATGTGTGATATATTATTATTATTATTATTACTATATGGGAGTGCACCCACCCCCTTCCCCAGGGTTGACAACCACAAAGTTGTTGAGTACAAAAGATTAATTACAAAATTTGTACACCTCTTGAAGCTCGGTAAGATGGTAAGAAACAATATTCTTTTTTTCACATTCAAAAACACATCTGTAAGTGGGTGATTGATGATCATAGTAAACTACCGTATTCTACAACATGTATCAAATGAAATACCAGTACATGCAAAGCTTATTTTTATGTCAAAATTATGGACTATTTAAAATCTTCATGTATCTGTTTTCCCCTGCATTGAGATTACAACATGCACAAGCAACATAGCAATTTTCAGTGAAATCACCATGTTCCAATTTGTTGTCCCAGTTACTACAAGTAGTTGTTGTTGTGTATGATCTGCTGTATATTCAGCTGGAGAGCAAGGTTTATATTTGATAGTACAGAGCTGATCAGAGAGTGTTCTGTCATTTAATAGTTAACTTTCGTTATATCTATCAACATTGTTTTGTTTTGTTTCATGCAGATTATTTATGACAATAGACAGCTTGCAACTCTATTCTGGTTGCATTTTATTGTAGGCTACATTCAAAGGCACACTTAAAAAAGTGATCTGAGTCATCTGAGTACATCTGAATTGGTCGTATTTTAGAACTTGTTACTGTAATTGCAGTACATGGGACCAATATGAATATGAGATAATTTGTAAATTGGGTCAGCACGTGTACTATGCTAAAAATGATGATAAAAACCTAGAAAGAGGTGTTGGTTGATGGGGGGGGGGGGGGCTGTTTGGCATACAGTTAATAAAAACTGTGATGAGAAATTCAAGTTCATCAGCAGAATAGTTCAAAACCCCCACCCTACATGTAGCTTCAACTTGAAGGGCTGTAAAGAATACTACACACTAATTAACACACTAGTTCAATTTTGTCATTTGTTAAGTTTTTATATTGTCAATAAATCTCAAACTTGGGTTACTGTTGTTCAAGATTTGAGTTCTGGCAACCTATGAATACAAGTAAAATTGGAGCTCTCTGCCTTAAATCGGCAGATTGGTACCTGCACGCTTCTTTTCCAATGTCAGCTATTATGTCGGCGAGTTCGTTTCAGTTTCGCTGACCTAATCTCCCGGCCTGTTCTCTGTTCATTTCTAATCTTCTAATTGCTTCCTGAGCTGTGAGCACCAGTTTACTTTCTTGCAATTGAACTGTCATATTTCGAGGGCCAAAAAAGTTGGTGCGTTGCGTGACAGATTCGGAGTGACCATATAAACTGAGGAATGGCCCTTGGTGCTAGTAGTGGAGAGACCAGAACATGGCAACGCATCTCTAGTGACTGAACACCAGCTATGCTAATGGTGGCTATTAATGTTTCCGTTTGACATATTTTGTCCGCCATTTTGGTTTACTCTAAGAGGATTATCCGCCGAAACGAAATACAGCGGGCGCTAAGTCCCGAAGGGGTTGTCCGCTGGGCACGTAATTCACTGATTCAGTGTTGCTGTGTTCCCTTCAAGTGTCCCTTGAACAATAAAATCACGAAGACTGAAAACAAAACTCCACAATCTGCAGAACATGGCATGTATATCGATGGAAGGTGAGTTCTTGACCATATTGCTTAGATCCAAAGCTTAGATTGTTTTGTATCCATGAAATGTTTTCTTTGGGTTTCTTTCGTGGCATTCTTCACATAAAAATATTTTTCTTTCATTTTTTTTCTTTTTATAAATAAAACTTTGGGATCCATATGGGGGGTCCAGAATGGGGGTCCAGATTGGGGGTCCAGGTTTTGTCAACACCCTTCCACTTTTTAATTGGAGTCTCGCGTAACATGATAAAGTTTCCAGAAAGACGCACAAATACATTTGGAAATCTCATAGAAATTGCAACATTAATCGATTAAATAAATTTTGAAGAGGAAAGTACTGTCTTTAAAACTTGCAACTCTTTGATCAATTGTTATTTAATTGTACACTTGACCTCTCGGTAATCTTGTCCGGATAATACGATAATATTTTTTGTTTTAGTTTTTACTGATGCAAAAGCGAAAGAAGTAATACTTTTCAACTGTTATCGGAACTGATGCAGAACATATACTGAAAACGGCCGATTGCTTCAAGAAATGAGCAGTGCAGTGCAGAAAGACTGAAAATATCTCTGGAGATGCACTGCCTGACACGACAGGCGTGTTCACAGAAGTGTAGGGATAACCATTAAGGTTTGGCCGCTCAGCACTGGGGATTAAATAGATAAACAGATTTCTCCGTGTGGTCCCATTTCCTTATCTAGGGCTTTCGCTCAGAAGGAATTTATTGGGATATTCCTACAGCACTGTGTTTAGGCGTGTTCACAGTTTGACAAACAACAACCAAATTTGTATAAAGTTTGGCTTCAACTAGTGTACATTATACTTTTACATATGGTCGTAATAGCATTACAATGAAAAGATATATGTTATATTTTCTTAAATTCGGCATCGTTTACAAAGTCAAAGTTTCTAAGAGATGATAATCTCTGAAGAAAAGCGCAACATTCCATTATATTATACAGCTGAGATTTGATTCTGAGATAAATATGCGTAATTCAGTTTATACTCGCACATGTAAAAATATTTTGACTTGAAAAACGTCCTTGTTTATTTAAAATGGCGAAATTTCTTTGCCCCGTATATCTTGTGTTATAGAAAAAACTATAGGCTTTAGTTATGTAATGAAAGACCGAGTAGTATTTAACAAGCAATTTGCAATTAGAGCAGGAGTTGTTTTTGTCGGCTTTGACTACTAATGGACTGTTACCACACACGGAGATTAAAGGACAAATGTGTTGAAATCCTAGGTGTATGTATCAGAGGGTATCAGTCAAGCTTGGAAATGATGAAGAGAAGAACAAGAAATTGGGCAAGTTTCATCTTGAACTATTTGGAAACGTAAGTGAGCAGTATATCATTGCCAAATATTTAATACTGAAACCCCTTTACTGTTAAAGTTTTATCTTGGCAGAATGTCGCTTTTTTATTACATGTTCAGTTGATTAGCAACTTGCTTATGCTTCTGAATTTATAGAGCATGTATTGACAGAATTGGTACAACTTTGCTTCATTTTTATTAGATAAGAAAAAAAATCTTAAGTGAATAGGATTAATCACATTATTCTGAATACTGTATCAGAAATGCAACATAATGTAGAACATGTTTTAAGTTTTGAATTTCACTGTGATTGTCCGAAATCTGTTATTAACCTGTGAATAGCCTGCCTGCAGATGTTAATTCTCTTTCGCCCTGGGAGCGTAATTTTTGCAATATATTACAATTTAGCAAGATGTGTTTCCTTCAGAGGTTTTAAAACATATATTGATGGAGCTAATTTAATTCGTTCTTGAACTTTTTATAAGCCATTGCTAAACATACTAGATGCAAGTCGATGAAAGTCAGTACAAGTTTTAAACTTGCGCTGACCTGTACCCACTTGTACAGTAAAAACCTACAACTAAGAGCCTAAAAATTAAGAACCTGTTAACCTAAAATTGGTCATTTATATCCCCTATAAACAAGAACCTATTTAGCCTAAGAAATTTAAAACAGATTCTTATTTTCTAAAATCACACTAGTACATTACAGCTGCATTGCAAGAATCATATTTAACCCTTTCACTCCCAGAAGTGCCAAAAATAAATTGATGAGTTTTAAAATTCTCATTACTTTTTTCATATATT
>JANSTR010012457.1:0-13908 GCA_025434805.1 Antipathozoanthus remengesaui | reverse complement strand
TAAACATCAAATCCACTTATAGAATTACTCGTTGGCACGTCGTAAAAGTATGCGATCTATTGTTCTCCACGTGAACAGTTTTTGTTTTGATGTGAAACGTCACGTCCGCCCACATGCCACCGGCGTGCTTGTCTATCGAAATAGAAACCAAGCTGTCGCGCCCGCAGCTAACATTATTACAATCAAATTAATCTCGTGTTGCGAATTAGTGAGGGACGAGCCCTTAGCAAGGGACGAGTCCTTTGCGATATGACTCGCCACATGACTTTCAACGTGTGTTTGTGGAGCTTGCCCCGCTTTGTGACCAACTGAAGCGTGTGGCAATTTAACCTTACTTGTACCGAGATTATGCTTAATTCCAACCGGTTTTATCAACGTGTTAATTTCAGAATTGACACCCAATTTCATAGATGGGTCGGCACGTTTCAGTTTGTTATTATATCCAATCATGCTCTCCGTATTAATTACCATTCTTGAAGGCATCAACCATGTCCCAGGTGATATCGCTAAATCTAATTTAACTTTCGCTTCTTGTACGGCGAGTTGAAATCTCTGAACAGACTTACTTATGTCTGGTTGCCGTATCGCATCTTCCAACAAAACTAAAAATTCACGTCTTACTTCTTGAGCGCTTCCGGTGTTTCCGAGAATACTGCTACGGACATTAACTTGCGAACCGAGAACACAATAAACAAAAGCTTCAATAGACTGATTAATTCGCGCTTGACCCGCAGCCGTCAATCCGTAGGAGACAGGAGTCACGAAATATTCGTACTGCTTGGCTGACTCTGTGTTTTCAATGTATTGAATTAAATTACCATCGCTCGCTTTTCCACCTTCGTCAGAGAATTTACCCGGCCCAGGATAATTATAGCCAGCCAAGCCCGGACCACTACCAGTCCACCATATGTAGACAGCACCTAAACCGTGGTTAGCACCTTTGTGAAAGCGAAAGTCTGAACTCGAGTTAATACCAAATTCACTGCACAATCTTTTGTATGAGGGTACGTCGTATTTAATATTTGTTTGACTAAACACGGAGTCACCCGGCAATGATGCTGCGTTCTGAATTCCACCAAGTTGAAACAGAATACGTCTCATTGTAAAGTAGACGTGAAACCATAGAAATGCTCTAACCTGTGGTGGTAATCTAAGCTCACTATCTGTCACGTCATGAATTCCGTCTTTCATTTTGTCTTCAAACAACAAGCGTGAACTCACGCCGCATCCCGTCGTAGCACACCAAAGAGCGAAATTGAGCTGTTGAGGCCAATATTTCATGTTAGGAGCAGCCAACCATTGTCTGGACTCTTTACCGCTGTAGTGCCTTATTCTACTATCACTGAAAATATCTCGAAAATCTATTTCAAAATGATCTGTCGGTGTGATAAATATTGTTTGGTTTGTCAGCATGTCACCTAACGAGTGTGGTCTACCGTCGAACGAAACTGCGGGTATTGCAAGTTTGGGCACTGGGTTTAAAGTTAATTCTAGAGGGAAACCAGGCGATAAACCTAATTCTCGTTTCATTTCATTTGAAAAGTAAATACTAGGTCTAAGTTTACCACTCTCATCATCGAATACTCCGGTTTCTGAACCATCATCGCCTTGAAACATAACGTTTGGTTTTCCAAAAAAGTTTTCCGCTTTAAATTTTGATAAATTAGCGTTTGGATATCTCTTTTTAAATTCATCGAATAACGTCATCTTAATCTTTGTATCTAGATTAAGATGTTTTTAAATCACCACCGCTCTTTCCAATATCCAACTTCATAAAGACATCCTACAGGCGTTCGTTCAAACGAAAATTTTAACGTGCGGGAGCGGCTAACTCCTTTAAAATTTCCGCACGAACCTCTGTTCGTATCTGAGACATATCTAATTTTTTTTCTGTCTCTTTTCGAGACTTTTGACGGATTTCAAGTTTTAGTCTTTCAAACTTGTCCACTTCTGCTAAAATTAGCGAAAATTCTTGGTCTGAGATGGTGTTATCTTGCAGCGCCTTTGAAACCAAGTCGCGAATAGTGTTCACCTTTGCTTTCGCCAGAGAAATAGTCTGTTCGTGTTTACTTACTTTATGTGAAAGTCGTTTAGAAGCCACACCGCATCCGACCGATACTCCCCCACAGATGCCTCCGACAGCTCCCAAAGGGATACCAACAACGGCACCGAAACCTGTAAGAGACGTCCCCAGCCCACTGGCGGACAGAATAACCGATAGCACACCGCTACCAACACTGATTTTAGTAAATATCCCCCTCGCTCGATTGTACTTTTTCCTAACATTCTCGTAATGTCTCATTTCCTTCTCGAGATTATGCAGCGCTTCGCTTGACTTTTGAAGCCTGAAATTAAGCGGGTCACAGTTTTCAGGCACTTGTGGATAAATTTTATTGTATTCTTCCATGCTTTTTTTTGTATTCTAGAACGAAAGCTTTAAATGAATTCGAATAGTTTCATTGATGAAATTAGGCTTCCTTCCCTTTTCATCTAAAATCAACAAAGTAAAGTAATTGATTGGATTTTTGGTTTGTGAGACTCTTAAACAGGGATAACGTTTAGATGGGATGACAGCCAACAATTGTGAGGGGGAAAGTTCTACATTTTCACCTCGGGGGATCCTATTATAATATGAAGACTTTGACTCTATGAGGTCACAAAACACGTTTAACGGCTTGTCGGGTATCCACCGTATCGGATAATATTGATTTGGTAATATCTTTTCTGACACACCCAGTCTTTTTGCCAGTTTTTCGGAAAGCCTAAGATTAACGGTCTTGTTGGAATATAGGTAATGTCCTTTTTCAGTCATTAGAATTGTAAGCTTGGAGCTTTCCTGGTCTTTGAGGAAGATTTGTTGAAGTGTTTTCAATGTGTAAGTCCCTGGTGGAATAGTTAGAAATATCTTTTCCGACATATTTTCCTGAGATAAAAACTTGTAAACCTTTTGAGTTTCCTTGAACTTTATCCACGGTTTAGGAATGTGGCAATCTAAAAGTTGTATCTCTTTTACTTGCGTCAAGGGTGGCTCCAGATAAACTCTTGTTTCCGGAGTTAGCATCGCGATGGATAGAGACGTTGTCATGTTTTTACTTAGCGTCTCTTCTTTTTAAATTGTTCTACAAGGTAGAGGACCACAGCCACTATAAGCAGCCAAGCATTCTTGCCTAAAAATCCAATAGCCTCCCCTGCTGTTTTGAAGATAAAACTAGCAATAGCACCTATCATTCCTGGCAAAATCTCACCAATTCTCTTTCCAATCGCTTTCAAGCCGTTGCCAACACCCTTTGCAACACTGGTCAAACCCTTTTTTAGATTAGAGACAATAACACCGATAACAACACCTACTGCTGTTACGACAGCAACGACTGTAAAGCCGTACTTTTTAAAAATAGCTTTAACTCTATCTCGCAAGGACATTCGCTCTTCTATCACTTCATTCTCCCGTTCGAGTTGATCTATTTCTCTTCTTTGTTCTTCTATGTTACGACTAATGTTTTCGCTCTGACTCTGAGATTTTAATTCTTTTATCTTTTCCTCACGTCTAGAGATTTCTTGTTTGTTACTTTCAACTATTTCTTCAGAAGTAGGACCAAGACTGTCTTTTATTTTTTTGGGTAATTTTTCGTTTAATTCCCCACTTGAATCTAAGAGATTATAACTCTTTCCACCCATCCTCTTCAGCTTTACCTTGACTTGATCATATTCATCCAAGGTAGCTGTGAATGAGGAATTAGCAGTATTGGCATTGGGAAATTTTCTTTTAATTCTATCCCAAGCTTCATCTTGTTTACTTTCCCTGTGTATTAATGGTGTATGTTCATCTATACCTTCTATAAAGGAGGTTTCTCTGTGATGAGAAAAAGGATTGGTTATATCTTCTGATCCACGTTGAGATGAAGTCATCGGTATCAATTCCCCAATATCATCACCAGTATCAGTCGGTTCAAAAGGATTGGCACCTTCGGTGCTATCCGGTATTTCTGGGTCAATGTCCATGATTCTTTATTTGAACGAATAAAGAATCTTTAAATTAATACACCTAAAAGAATTTACTAGCCATATAACCCAATGCCAACATCCCTCCTCCAACATAAGCCATTTCACCCATCTTTTGGTTGCTGCTAGGTCTATAATAATCAGAGAATTTTGGTTCATTTAATTGCAAGTTTTCGTTAGGATGTGCTCTGTTATATAGTTTCAAAGCTTCATCAGTGTTTACAAAGTTTTGAGAAGCAATCGCATTATTATGTCTATTCTGATCTTGCCAATCGTGTAGTTCCTGCCTCTTTTCCTGGTATGAGGCGTAATCTTTTTGATATTTTTCTATTGCCTTGTCGTGTCTTATGCGCTCTGCATCTGGAGATGAACCGCTTAGGTATTTTGCAAGATACGAGCCACCAACGAACGTTGTTGCGTTCAAAATAGCTCCACCAATCATCATTGCTACTGTTGCCATTTATTATTCAATATATAAAATCTTTAAGTTGCCTACAGCGGTTTTGGTAAAATCTTTTGTGTTTCCAGATAATCTTTCAAATACATACTACCGGACAGGACGGCAACCCATTTAGCATAGTTTGTAACACTCGATGAGGGATCGTTGATAAATGATTCTTTCATAACCTTTTTAGCGACGTATCCAACTCCAGCGGCTAATCCGATAATGACGGCTGAATCGGTAACCGTTTTCACAAGTTTGTTTTCTGTTGACATGATTTTATTTTAGATAGAGAAAGTCTTTAAACTATTTCCTACAACATACCTATTTTCGGAGACGCTGACGCTCGGCTGGCGGTCTGTGGGATAGGAATTTTTGAGGGTGGTGGTTCTTTGAATGCTTCTGGTACATGAGTCGGAACTTGTGATAAATCAACTACTCTGTTTTTGTAGTACCTCATAAACATATCAACTGCGGTAAACCCTATACCGACGAGGGATAACACAGTTGTAAATGATAGCTCTGGAATCCAAGCTTGCGTTTCCGCTTGTGTAGTTTCTCCGATGGCGGTGCTACCGCTTCGAGTTGAACTCGTCTCTGCTTCACGTTTCATTTCCCTAGCCAACGCTTCTTTAGCTTTTCTGTTATATTCTGCAAGTTTCTTGCCGGCAGCGACCTTTTTAGGGTCTTTCTCTTTAGCGGCGCTCTTCTTTTCAGGAAGAGGATCCTTTGTAATTTGTTCAACAACTTCATCAGACATGATTCTTTACTTGTTGAGTAAAGAATCTTTAAATCATATCATGCTCAAGAGGGTACTCAAGAACTCTCAAGAGTGTGCTCAGTTATGCTCAAGAGTGTGCTCAGTTGTGCTTGAAGGTTCTTGTATTTTGTTGGAAGTCGCCTCTGAAGGTGATATTTTAATGTGCCTAGCAACCTGAAAGAGACCGCTAGCAAGTGCTACCAATCTTCCACCTCTCAGTACCAAGAGACCTGCAAAGTTTGACAGTTCACGTTTGACTAACTCATCGTTCTGTAAGTCTTTGCTAAGCGCTTCGACGTCATCTACAGGAATCACGTAGGAGATGAGCTGAGATGCTACTTGAAGACCCGACTCTACTAATCCGCTAGTTACTTGTTTGCCTAAGACGGTCTGGTAGCGATTATAATATTTTTCAACGTCTCCAACTGAGAGTTTATGTATTTTTCCCAAGTCCATTTCAACACCAAGGAAATCTTTTGTTGTACCCAGAGAGGCGAGAATAGCGAGTGCTTCTCGTTTGACTTCAACATCATCATCTTTAGGTGCAGAAACGACCTCGACCTCAGGTTGTTCCTCTATATAATCTTCAACGTTTGCCATCTTTATTGTATACACTATGATTCTTTTTAAATGAGTGTAGCAGGAATCTCTACATAACTTTGGAATGGATAACGTAAACAGAAGCAGAGTCTAGAATATTTTTCAGTTTTAAGCAGTTCCGCAAACTTTTTACGAATCTCGACGTCTAAATCTCCTCCATAATCTTCAAACAGTGTTTTGGTGCCGACTTGAGATGGATTATGGAATGCAACCACACAGGCGACGTTGTCACGGAACGGCTTCGCTATGGAGGTTAATTGCTGTGTTAATACCCAAACGGATAATCCTATATGACGTCCGGAAAACGCTAAATCTATAAACTTGTTCGAGCGCTGCTTGAGATCCTTGGAGACAGCACAGTCGTCTAGTATTATCAGTGTGTTTGTACCAGAAAATAGTGCTGCACAATCTGTTAATAACTCGTTAATCATATCGCTGTTACTAGCATCTGGCGATAATACCAAAAAACGTTTATCCCCGTGAGCAAATCTACGATAGGTCTTATTTTTTGAATAGGTCGGACATACTAGAACAATGTATTCGAACACATTGCGGAACGGTCCTCGGAGCTGTTCCGTGAGGTACTTAGTCTTTCCACAATTTGTCGGTCCAGTTATAATACAATGAAAAGGAACTTTATCTCGTAATTCTTCCATACTTTTGTAATATAACAGTAGTTCTTTATAACTAATACATAATTGAACGTAAGTTTGAATTCATGACCTCCATCAGAGCGTCGGCCACTACGAACATGTGACAAGTGATGTTTCCAGTCCCGCTGGTTTTCCGTTTCATTTCAAGTTTTACCCCGTCTCGCGTGTTGTTCAAGACCAGACCTCCTCCATGAATACTATTGTCAGGGTGAGTCCTCAAGTCAACCCATAGAGCGAACTTGTTGGCGTAAAAATCCTTTTGCTTGACGCCCTCTCTACCGAAACGTTTCTTTACCGACTCCCAGAGGTCTGACGTTACCATTCCCTTGGAGTAGAGGCGGTTTGGCATGCCATCAACGTTAATGTTGATTGATGTGATACTTGGATTGACAAACTTTTCAGAATCTCTAGTTCCTCCAGTGTAGCTCTCTGTGAACAAGCACAATATTCCTGTCATTGACCTCCTCGGCAGATTTATGTGCTCGTTAATGACACTGTCATTAGGTTTGGAGATGGTGAACGTTTTGTGGAGAATAACGTTCTCGTAAAAGAATCCTTTACCAACCTGATAAGCTGACAACGCCTCACGAGCCAAGTATTCGCTTGAGATGCAAGCATATTCCAACTCAAGGTTTGTGATTGTGTACGTTGGAGTCTTGACCGTGTCAGAATAAACAACAACATCGGAAACTGAGGCCAGTGTAATCTCAAAGGTCAGTGGATGAGGTAACGCCTTTGGATAGAAAGCCCCATGCTCGCTGAGAATAGGATGGTTGAGTGGGATACAGTACTTGGTGTTGTGAACTGCTGCAAGAGCTACTTCCTTAGCATCTGAGCTTGACTTGTCACCTGCGTTCGTCCTGAGCTTCCTCATGTTTTCAGAGGAAATACCTTGTTTTAATCTATCCTCACGTTCTTCAGCAGGTAAGTATAGGTCATGGTAGGTTTGAAAGAGATCGTATCTTTGAGTATCCTGTAGTGTTTCTCCACCAAAAAGAACCTTGAGTCGGGAAACAAGGTTACTGCCTACGTTATTTACGAGGGTGTTGTTGGCATGACCTGTTACATTCAAGTCAAATAGGAGAGATACGCTTCCTGGAACAATCACTACATTCTCTGCAAGTTTTGGAATATTTATATAGAGGGTTTCCCCTGGACTTGCGGATGAAGGATTGAGTGTAATTCGATTCAGCGACGATTCCGCTTTCAAGCCGAAGGGCTCTCGTGGAATCCTGCTTGGGTTAATTTTTTCTGATATAGCTTGCGACATAATTATTTTAAGGAAAGGGGAGATAATCTTTAAATGAGTAACGACAAGTTAATGAGCAAAGTCTATTACAGTACCAGTGGGTACTGGAAAGGGTATTCAGCTATTTCTAAATTAGCTAGTGCCGCTAAAGTCAGTGAAGCTGAGGCTAAGAAGTGGCTTGAGAAACAGGCGTTGTGGCAGATCTATCTACCACCTCCAAAATATATTCCCAGACCGCATTGGGTTGTGGATAAACCTAATCAGATTCATCAAGCCGATCTATTGTTTATGCCTCACGATAAAGTAGGCAGAAAAACCTATCTTTACGCGTTGGTCGTGATTGATATTGCCTCGAGATATAAAGATGCAGAAGCACTGACTACCAAGGATTCGAGTGGAATTGCTAAAGGGTTTGAAAAGATATACTCCAGAAAACTTAAATGGCCTCATACAGTGATTGTCGATCCGGGGACTGAATTTATGGGAGAGGTAACAAAGATTATGAAAAAGAAGGGTGTTACCATCCAGCGAAGTGAAGCTGGGAACCATCGCGCACAGGCTTTTGTCGAACGTGCCAATAGAACACTGGCAGAGAGGTTGTTTTCTCATCAGTATGCTCAAGAAATGATTAGTGATGATCGCTCTAGAGTTTGGGTGAAGCGTTTACCAGATGTTTTGAGAAATTTGAATAGTCAGTCTATAAGAATCACTGGCAAAGAGCCTGCAAAAGCTATTAGACTGAAAGAGATTGATATTGATCCTCCGAAATATAAGCGAGTTGTTGGACTTGATGAAGTTAGACTACCACCGGGGGTTAGAGTTAGATATCTATTAGCTCCCGGAGAAGATGAAGGGGGTGAACGCAGACGAGCCACAGATCCTATTTGGAGTTTGAAAGTCTTTGATCTATCACGCAGTGTTGTTTCGGTTGGGCAGCCTGTGTTGAATTATCTAGAGGGTGGACCGAGGAGGTCGTTCGTTAGAGAGGAACTTCAAGTCGTTCCTGAGGATACTGAGCTACCACCAGCCGCAGTTTTGACATGACCGTGAGCATAGGTGTGGATACCATCTTCACAGATGATTCGTTTGTCATCCATATGACTTAATGCTACTTTATTGACTGTTTCAGTGTAAACATCATGCTTATGACTTCTGATTACATTCATCTGTCTCATCTGAGGTTTCTTATTAAATAAGCAATCCTTGTAGTTATCAAAACTGATGCATTTCTTTACGACAGCTTTCTTAACACCCTTACATTTCTTTTCTTCTTTACCTTCGTCCATCTTGTATGAGTAAAGTTTGGCTCTCAGTCCTACAAATTCTGTAATTTGCTGACCTCCAGCCTCATCTTTAAACATGCCGATGACTTTCTTGTTTACACCCACCTCAATACCAGATGGGTGATCCTTTGGATAATTACTGGTATCAAACATGGATTTTACATCTTTGCTGATATCCTTGTAAAAGTCCTCTGTCTCAATCTCATAGGTAAGAGAATCGGTATCTGTGAACAACAACTTGGCTCTATCACCATATTTTTGCTTGATGTAATTATAGTGAAAGTCGTACATTAACGTCTTACTTAGGTCCAGAATGGACATGCCTAAGTAAACGGGCTTATCAAAGACCAACTTTGTTTTCTTCATATGGATGGCGGTAAGGTTCTCACAAAAGATGGTGCGATGTTGATAGTTTGGCTTTGATATTAGTTTCTTAGCTTGTTTTTCATTCGTGACCAATCGAATGTCTACCCTGTTTCTGATGTTTTCCATTGTCTTACCAAAGACTGAGTTATTCATCAACTTGAAGAAATCTTTTTCAAAGTCGTTGGCTGCTTTCGCCCTTAGGTTGGTATTCAAGTCGATGTATGGCTTTAGCCATGCAGACTCTCCGAATGTGATACCCCTATGAATCTTGGTGACTTTTAGCCCAAGGCTTTCGTAAAGTTTCAGAGTCTCATGATGGATTACGTACTTTGTTTTGTTATTGAGGTTTGGGATTAACTTGTCTACTTTGTCGACCTTGATGCTCTCTGGAGCTAATGGGTAGTCGGTGTGTAAGTCATGTAGGTACTTAGGGTATTCCAAGTCGACCTCTAGGATGCATGGATGATTTCTCCAGCCTGTTAGCTCTTGGTCAGTCATCCATCTAAAACCGTGAGTAGGGAGCGCTTTACTCATTGCCCAGCCGTAAAGATTATTTGCGTCAAGGTAGACGATATACTTAGTTGGTTTTGATGGGTCATAGTATGACTTTACCTTCTGTTTACCACATTTGCTTAGATATTTGTTAAGATCATTGTATTGATCTTTTGTTAATGAAAGTTTCATGTATGGGTTGTTAGCTTTACCATATCGTGTAGATATCATGGACACACCCCCACGAATGCCTTTCTCGACCATAAGTAACATGTCAGAATCAGTTAACAGCTCTAACTTTACTTTGGTAATTTTCAAGGCTGCATCCCAAGCTAGTCCAGGCGCTGTGTAATACCAGACTGGGTCTAACCCATAGTTTTTACCGCAAACATCTCTGAAGTTCTCGAAGACATCGGCTAGCAGTAGTACATCTGACTCAAGGTATAGGTCATGGTAATCCCTCATTGTTTTCATCTCAAAGGTTTCCCACACTTTTTGAGCGTGTTGATAGTCTTCCTCCGATATGTCTGTGTCATTGAGTCTGGAGTAGAACGCTTGCTTAGGTGGAAGTGTGGTCTCGTTGAATTTATCGAAGCTATCGAACCAATCGTATGGAAATACACCCTTTCTCAACATCATATCCGTCTTATCTACAAAATACTTTTTCGTTTCAGCTAGGTTCTTATCCGTTGGAGTGAGACACTTACTTTTAGCTAACAGACAATTCTTACATTGATCACATCTGCCAATACCTTTGAACTGAACGACCCTTCCATCTTTTATGAATCTCTTTATACAATCTCCAGGCTCGCAGGCCTCACACTTTCCGCATTTAGTAAGATTATCAACTAAACTGTCAAGACTGGCTGCCATAAATTTGAAGCTGTCAATGAATCTTATGTCGCGCTTCACATCAACCTGCTTACCTTCTTTGTTCGTAAAACGGTCAACTACAATCTGTTTTGTGAAACTGATGTACTTTTCCTCATTATTAGGTATACAGTTTATTTTACCTTCTGATGTACCAAGGTTCTTGATAAATAGATGGCTGTCGTATCCAGACAGATTATGAAAAAAGACTGGAAAGAACTTAGGAATTTTATAGTTTAGGTTGCATTCATTATGAGCTGCGCCTCTATACTTTCCGGTGAGGTGGCAATGGTCCAAAACTTTGTCTTTTTCCAGCTCATCATCACAGATGTGACAGTGAGTGGCATTGTTATAGTCGATTTTATCCTTCAGAGTCATCTTAACCTTCTTAGCGAACTTGAACTTATTGTAAATGTCCTTAATGTCTGACTCTAAATTTTCTATAAACATCTGTGGGATATCCTCGTCTGGGGATTTGGTTGTGTGTCGTACAAGCTTGGGTGGAAATATGCTGTCGTCAAAGCACTTGATGAGATAGCGGTATCCTGATGGCTCGTGCTTCTGGTATTGCTTAGTAAAGCTTTTACTTTCATCTGGGGAACAGGTGTCTATGTTCTCTGTAAAGCTTTCAAAGTCGGCATAGACAACAAAGGGGACTCGCATCTTTCTGTTGAAATTCTTAAAACCTAAATAAATAGGGTTACCGTCTTTATCTTTTGGCATTTCAGTCCTAAGTTCTTCATTTGTAGAGCAGTATTCAAGATGTTTTTCTAAGGCGGTCTTTGACTGGAATGAGTTAAGACATCTATAACAAAATATGCATGCGTGTTGGTGATTATTGACCTGAGAGGATAACAGTTTTGACATATTTTTAATCCAGCAGTAGTGATTTGTTTCATCGTTTGATATGAGAAGTAAGTTGATCACCTGGGTTGATTGCTTACTGATTCTCAATGGATATACTTTGTTTTCATATCCGTACACATTAATTGCATATGGGTTTTGCTTTTCGAACTTATCAATCTGTTTTAGTGAGACGGGAAACTCTATTCCTGACCAGTCGAAATTCTCAGAGTTCTCTATCATTTGTTCATTATGACGTTGTGGGTCTTTCTTCTTGGGAAATACGGCAGAGGTCACTGCCCATTTGAAACACTCATGATCGTTCTCGTTCTTAACATTGATGATTGCTTTCTTGAATGCCAGCTTTGAAGGCAGAGAAATATAGGAACTACCAGAAAGCGGCTCAAAGGGATCGATGTTGATATCAAAGTATTCGACTGAGTCGAATTTCCATCCAGAACCTTGATTTGTAAATTTTTCAAGATCTTCGAGTTGTTTATTTGTCATCGTATCGAACAAGTTAGAGAAATCGGTTGATTCTGTTATAGTTTCTACTGGTGAATGAAAGTATCCTGAATTTTCATCAATCTGGCCTGTGGCTGGGTTCTCTTTTATAAATTTGCAAGTATAGATAAACTTGACTTTGATAGGCTTCTTTTGTTGGTTTATGAGATCCAGAACTTTTGGTTTAATATTAGTGATGAATTGTTTGTATCCAATCCCTTTCTGCCCATCTGCACGATGGGTTTTCAGATAACCTTTCAAGGCTGTTTGTTGTTCTTTGAGGGCCAATCGTTCACCTCTCATAAATATACGGTTTACTTTTTCTTTCAGACTGTCGACTCGTTTATTTACAGTCTTTTTTATAGACTCGGGGACATAAGATAATATCCAATCTGCAAACTTGTTTAACTCTTTCTTGACCGAGTTAGCCGCTCTGTTTGCCAAATGTTTGAGTGGTTGGACATGAGAATTTCGAAGGGGGTGGGAAGGTTTGAGAATGGGGACATTAATCTCAGGAATCGGTTCATCGATAATATTCGATGGTGTGTTGGGGAGGTGTGGTGGTGGTGGTGTATTTGCAGGATCGCGCGCTTGACTGCCCAATGCCTCGATGAGTTCGGCTTTGCGCATTTGATAATATCTCAGGATACCCCGCTCTTTGGCGAGGGCTTTCAGCTGTTTCACTGTTTGGTTCTCCATTTATATTATAATATCCGGTCTTTAAATCATTTTTCATTTTTTTTTAAATGTAAGCTAAAGTTGGTTAATATGGTGTGTGAATGTAAGGCTCGCTGGAACTAAGTGCCCTTCTCGCTGTGCATGCTCGTCGAAGCCACTTTTTAAGGGGGAGGGGTGGGTCCAAAATTTTTTTGCGCCAGGATCGGCCTTCTACAACTACTGATAAGCCGGTTCGGTTGTTAAGAACGCAAAATCAAAGGTTGACAAAAGTGATTTTATCCATCGTAAGGTTGGAAGAAAGCTGACGTTTTTAAAACAGTAGTTACCCCCAAAGCCTCATACCGAACAAAAAACATGTGCTACCTTAATACCAAAACTCAAGGGAAAATAAAAACACAGTTAAAACAGCCATATGCAGAACCCTTCAAAAATACGACAATTGATCCATCCTTTCAAATAACAGCGACACTCAAAGATTTTATAAAAGATAGCTTTTTCAACCAGTCGGGCACCTGGCTTCGACACGTAATTAGCAGGATAGTCGGTAATTGTTTATTTACTATAAATGACCAAAACAACAAAGACACCCGCAAACATAAATTACGAATAACGAATGCATAGTTTGCATTCTTTACCTTTTCATTATTGTTGTATTATGTTGTTATGTCAACGAGTACTGTATTCATATAATAAAATCAACCAAGGGATGACAAAACATTTAGAAAAAAAACTATTAGGTGCTCCGACGAAGGGTTAACCCTCATAATATCACCTTTCTTTCAACATTACAGCGCAGAAAATTGTTTTGTCATACCTTGGTTGCTTCTATTTTTCTGTTTACCTACCCGCCGAACTGAGCAGTTATCAGATCTAATTTACTTGATTAGCACAATACTTATTCACGAGGCAGAACTTTGCACTTGCTTCAAATGCCAAAATGCGTTCACGCGCAGTGTATTAATATATAACAAGAGGCTACTGGTAGCCTATAGTCGGGGCAATTTTGATGAGCGCGACACATTACACCCTTGCAAATTTTTCCTAAACCTTTCCCATTTAAGAAAGAAAAATATGTATATCCTGGGAGAAACGCAAAACACTGCTTATATGTAATGTACTATGAATTCTTTTATGCAGCACATATTAATTGCGACTGACAGTAAAATTTT
>JANSTR010012346.1:0-13912 GCA_025434805.1 Antipathozoanthus remengesaui | reverse complement strand
AATAGGAACCTTTGATATACCAAGGTAGTCCTTTTCTCTCTTCAGTTCATTTTGGTGTTGTATAATATTCATAATTACTCAAACTGAGGATAAGTGGGACTCTCTTGGCTTGTTTGCATTTCGAGATCGAGTTACTTGAAGTAGACATTTCTTAGTTAAACCACCATTCGATGCAATCGACACCATATACTCACCTCATAGACAGCTTTGCCCAATATTTTTCCCATAAACTCGAACAGCTTCAGGTGATCTTCGTGAACATTCGAAGTGGTTGATGGGTACAGTCGTTGCTCGTCACCATCCGTAAGCTGCAGGGACAACAAAACGACAGCAAGCGCCATTTAGAGATAATCCAATAATGGAAAAAATATCCTAACGCGCAGCAAACAAAAGACCTTAGTGGGTGTCTAAGTGTGTGGGGAGGGGAAAGGGGTTATTTGCATCGCCCATGGTGTTCAAAATAATTAATTACAATACAAGTTCAGTCAGTCTTTTATACAAGACATTTCTAAACTATAGCTATAAAGACTATGGTTTGCTATCAACTAGTAAAATAGGAGGTCGGGGAAACCCAAATACTCTCCTCATCATCACCCTTATACTCTGAAGAGCAAATATAATAGGACGTATTGAGAAAGAAGAGCACATGATAGATAACAGGATTCTTTGAAGACATATCTGTAGCCTGCATAGCAGGCGCTCCGGTTCGCTTTTTTATCTAGCGTGACTCACTGAACGTGACTTGACCGCGCCAGTTGTAGTTGCGGGGGTTGCGTCCAAAAGCAACCGGAGCGCCTGCTATGCAGGCTACATATCTGTAATTGAAACAAGACATTTCCACATACTTTGAAAAGGTTTAAAGTTGGATCAAATGCTTTCTTGATGGTTTCTTCAAGAAACTCTTTAAATACGCCATCTTGATCGATTCCTGCTTCAGAGAGGCCCTGGGAAGATAAGAAATGTCGTTTGTGGATGAGGTAATCGACTAACGTACGATTTATCTATGTTCAAACCGAACAGACGATCGTAATGTTAATGAAATATAAGGCAAATCCATAACCTATCATTTTGAGATAATCTCAGCATACCAGCGTTGTATATACGATCCTCTTTATTCAATGTCTGGTATTTTTTACATCTCCTATTCTAAAACAATCTTTTCGTAAACAATCATTTAATGTACTTATTTGTAATATATTTTGGATACTCTTTGTAATAGCTGTTCTCAGTTATCCTGACTAAACCACAACAACTTGACAAATTTTAGGTTTCAAGACGGAAACAAATATGTAAACGTAAGAGATGTTTCATGGGCTTAACTTTTTACTAGTTAGTCACTGTATACTAATGAGCTTAACTTTTTACTAGTTACTCCCTGTATACTAATGAGACTTGTAGGAACTTTGTTTATGATAGTATGTCTACAATGATTCATTGGGTAGCGACTCTAGCTTCGCTTAGTTTCAATAAAGCCCTTTCAAGTCCCTCTGATTGTTTGTCTATTATGTATTTCTCTGCCTGTGGTTTGTTACTCATTCTCCAAAGAGTCGCTTACTTACTTGCTCATTTATAAAACGGACTCGAATGACATTCTTCAGAACATGTGCTGGCAACAAAGCCAACTGCTCGTAACCATCCTACAAGGCACAACAAATTGGTTTCTAAATGGTTAACACGACAAAACACAAGCAAAGAGAGAAATATATTCGGTTGAAATTGGACAAGCCCAAACTAACTGACCGAAATGCCAGAAAACAAGATAAAATCTACGTGTGAAGAACATGCTGCCACAACAAGTGAGCTATGTACCTCCAGCAAGCGTGAGCGGTGAACTGTGATGAGGGTTCCATGAGGTGTGAAGTCCTCTGACATTTGCGTGATACCTAGGGCGTCTTTGTCTTTCGCCACAAGCTTCCTGAATAACTGAACTCTCTAAAAGAATAAATAAAATGATATTGGCTTTCCCTTTATTGTATATCCGGCCATTCATTAATCCATCTATCTATCCATTAGGCAATCCATTCATCTATCTATCCATCCATCCATCTATTCATCCATCTATTCATCCATCTATTCATCCATCTATTCATCCATTACCTAGGCAATCAATTTATTCATCTATCTATCCATTTATTCATCCATCCATTAATCCTTCTATTAGTCTATCTAACCGTCCATCCATCCATCCATATATCCATCCATCCATTCACGCAATGCATCATTCCTTTATTCATTGGATTAGCGGTTGACTTGTTATCTTTAAATGAATTAATATAGAATCAATCAAACTAATTAATCAATTTAGTTTGTTTATTAATCGGTTCATTGGTATCTCCATGGAATAAGCAATTCCAGAAAAACACGTTTCACTCACAAGCCTCATTTTCCTCGTTATATATAAAACAAAATCGGTGAGTATTGACAGAATTAAGGGTTAGACCTCATTTGCAATAATGGCCAGTTGGAAGGCGCAGCATTGATAAGTGTCATCGCATCTAGCAGATATTTGTAGCAGTGCAACTAGATATTAAAAGGAAAGCAAAGTGGCAGTAGCTATTCCGGTTGGCTATGTGTGTGACTTAAGAAATATTTCCTACTCTAATACAAACGTGAAAGGTGGGTTTGGACGGACTCGGGAACATGTTGTTCAAGCACAGGTCCGAGAGCAGACAGGGCTCAAATACATGAAGTAGTGCCAACACAATAAATCAGTGCTACAACAATCAATCAACGATCATTGCTGACTGACGTGCTACATGATAAACAACCATAAACAACTTAAACCTAACAATATTAATAATGACAATAATATTAACTATTATTATTTTTATTATTATTATTATTTTACTTGAATATAAGTTATTAGCGATATAAAGCTGACCTCTCTATGCGATATAATGTGAGGAACTCTGTCCAATATCTGTACTGCTCGCTTTTTCCCGCTCTCTAGCTCTGACAAAAACGTGCTGACTTTAACCTCTCTGCAAACAATACAAAATAAACAAAACTGTAAGTTGGCTGGAGTTGATCCTAGGCCACTGTTTTTTTTAATTGTAAAGGAACAGTTGAAGTTTGTTCCACACCGTACTTACTTGATAATCCTGTCGTTGGGAGGTGCAAATGAACGATTGAAGTTTGTTCCACACCGTACCTACTTTATAAGCCAGTGGTTGGGAGGTGCAAATGAACGATTGAAGTTTGTTCCACACCGTACCTACTTGATAATCCAGTGGTTGGGAGGTTCAAAGGAACGATTAAACTTTGTTCCACACCGTACTTACTTGATAATCCAATGGTTGGGAGGTGCAATGGAACGATTGAAGTTTGTTCCACACCGTACTTACTTGATAAGCCAGTGGTTGGGAGGTGCAAATGAACGTCTGCAGTCTCTGTCGTATAGTAACATCAGAAGTGTATGAGCCGAATTCAGCAGACTCCACTCGATCAGTCCTCCTTGCTGCTTGTTCTCTACAGTGGACAGATGGACATAAAACAGAAAGCAATACTGTCGGTGATTCACGTGTCTATTTTGGCATATTGAATGCTATTAGGGCACTAATTGTTATTGTTGCACACTCAGTGACTTTCTTGTACAGAACCCAATCTAACACACTTTCTCTTAACAGTTCGTGTTTGTCTAATTAACAATACTGTTAACATGATTTGTGTATATTTCGACTAAACCTTTACTTCTTAATTCAAAGTACGAAGAACATTATGAAAGACAATAGTTTCAGTAGCTTTGAATGCATAGAAAATGAAAGGAAACCGCTCGAGGATGGTTCAAAGAATCAACTTTGAAACGGCAGCAATTCTGGAAAATACGCCTAAATCGATACTGTTTGGTTTGTAATATTCCTCATTGATTCTAATAATCAATTATTACAAGAAAATCAGCGTCTTGTTGTCCTCACTGCATGCATGCTGCTTTCCTATGTTCAAAAACTGAAAACAGAAGCTGGCAAATGTTGTTCTATCTTGTTAACTATAAAAACAAAAACTACGGTTGCCAAACTTGTATAAACAATAAATAATCTCGCGACTTACCGTCCACAACTTCATTCCACAACAGTTTGAAGACAAGAGTATTGAGGAAAGACGACATCGCTACAAGATCTTCCAATGCAAATGGTTTCTCTTTTTCGTACATCTCTTGATCATCTACAATTCTGCAATTACAATGTAATATCTGTTGTTAGTTCACAATAAAAATGTTTATAGTACTAGCCTTGTGAACATGCAAAGTTACAGTTCCAGTTATAGTGATAGCACACAGAGTGGGCAATGATAGCCATTAGGGCATATTCAGCTACAGTGATGGCAGTGACCGTGGGAAATGATGGACATCAAGGCATTGTCAGTAACAACGCGGACATTGACCGTGCACAATGATAGTCATAAGGCATCTTCAGTTACAGTGCCAGTGGGAAATGATAGTCATCAAGGCATCGTCAGTAACAGCGCGGGCACTGACAGTGGACGATGATTATCATAAGGCATTTTTAGTTACAGTAATGGCAATGGCAGTGAACAGCGATAGTCATGAAAGCATTGTCAGTTACAGTGATAGCAGTGATTGTGGACAATGATAGCCATCAAGTATGACAATGACAATGCGAGCACAGAAGTAACAACAATACACACCACAGTTACAACACTATGACAAGCCATGACTTAGATGTCGATACTCAAAAACACAGCACCAATTCTCACCTTCATCACTCCTTTGTGCCGTCAAAACTGTTAAATGCAAAATGAATGAACACACGCGCAAAAAAACGCTACTCACGGCATCAAGTGACCACAGCAGTCACAGAAGAGCGTCAGCGTGGCGATCAAAGCGTGTGTACAGTTTATGGATCCACGAACCACTGTGCTGAGCACCATCTTTGGGCCTCCCTCTGGGCTCAGGAACTGGAAAAACCGCCACAGCCTCAACAGAAATTCTTCTTGATAACTCAGACCTAAATTACGACAAAGCAAAGCATCGACTTAATATACAGTATTGTACCGTTTTTCAGTTTTTTTCTACTAAAACATTGTAAGCTTCTTGTAAACAGCTTCTCTTTTCATCGAATTTCATTCATGCCGGCTATTATTATAGCGGAATCGAACTGGGCTCCTTTAGTTCGGAAGGTCACGCACCGGTACCATTAATGAAAAGCTTTTATTCAGGCAGGTGTTTGTATATTATTGAGAAACTGCAATTTTCAAATAATTACCTATTCTTAACAAAATATGTACGACAATAGTTTGACCATAATAGCTTTTTAGTTGTATAAAATATGTTTTAAATGATGCAATATACTAAAACTACGTCTCCTTGAATTCTAAACAGAAACATTGCCTAAAATTATTAGTAACACACAACAGAGTGCGCTCAACCATCTGAGTAAAATGTGGCACTTGAATCCATACTATACTACTAACATATCAGACACAGCTACTCTCCAACTTACAACCCAGATAAAACGAAATGAAGGACTAGATGAGAGCCATCGTTAATGTCGTCCTGATAGGGTAGAAAAGGCGAACCGACTTTATTAAACGTCGGTACCGAGTTCCTTCAGCTCTAAAGCTGACATGATATCAATGGAAGTCGACTGTGAGCTGTTTACTCCTGACTATGTCAGTGCCCGACTATTTCTATCAAGCTATACGGAACAGAAATAAGTTTAAACTCGTGTTAGGGTACAGAGTTGTGGCCATGAACTCCCTTTGAAAGTCACGACCCAGCCAACTGAACTACGCTCGCTACGACTAAGCTGCTCAGTCGATGAAATACAAACAGAATCTATGGTAAGCATTTTAAAGAAGAGTACGCGTGAGCTTTAGTGAGAGTTAAAAGAGTCACCAACTCTCATTCATTGATACAGACAGCAGACTCTATAAAAATTCCTTGAATGATGGTGTGAGAGTACCTGTTAGAATGTCAAGTCTGATCTGCGAGAAGGTGGCCAGCGTGGTCTGGTACATGACACACACGTCCGCTACCAACCTCACTTGTGTCTCTGGCACCTTCATTGCATTTAACTTGCTGCCGGACTTGAGAGAACCGAGTCGAAACCACGATCGCTTGGCACCTGATAAAAATGTTATTTATAAGTCTGGATTGCTTTGTTAAGAATAACTTACAGTATGTACGTTGTTATTAGCCTCTAGTATTAGCGTTACTACCTCTATGGTATTAGCGCTATTACCTCCAGTATCTGCGTTATTACCTCTAGTATTAGCGTTAATACCTCTATGGTAGTAGCGTTATTACCCCTAGTAGTAGCACTATTACCTCTATGGTATTAGTGTTATTATCTCTAGCATTAGCGTTATTACCTCTAGTAGTAGCACTATTACCTCTATGGTATTAGTGTTATTATCTCTAGCATTAGCGTTATTACCTCTAGTAGTAGCGCTATTACCTCTATGGTATTAGTGTTATTATCTCTAGCATTAGCGTTATTACTTCTAGTATTAGCCTTATTACCTATAGTATCAGCGTTATTACCTATAGTATCAGCGTTATTACCTATAGCATTAGTGTTATTACTTGTAGCATTGTTGACTAGTTGTAATCCCTGGTTTTAAACAAGTCAGGAATCAACCAGTCAGAAACGTTATTTGCTCGTCGGTGCTGTCTTTATTTCAGCATTCCAAGATGGCGGAGAGAAATTAGATCTTTTAAAAGGCATATCTCTAGCAGTTCGTATTATTCATGTATAGTTTTAACAAGTTCTTGCTAACTCTTGTGCGTGGTACTGTATAACGTTGCTTTTCAACAGGACTTTGAATTGCCCTTTTTTATTATTTTGATGTATTATTAGTATAAGCAGATAGACTAAGATTACATGTTGTAGGAATTAAGTAAAAAGTGATCATGAAAATCAGACATACTGAGAAAGCCAGAAGTTTATAGGAGACCATTTGTCGAAGACTTAATTCTATTAAGTAACAGGAGATCAGTAAGAACTCTTTGTGAGAATTGGTGGTCTCGAATTTAGCTTCTTTCTGAAAATAAATGATTTGGCATTTATCAAGATAAAATCCTCTAGTACAGGTGGATCGACAGTTATAAGCTACAGTTATCTCATTACAGGAGAAATGTCGATACCACTCTAAAAGATTACATCAAAACGTTTTAACAACTTTCGAATGAATCAAGGCTATCTTCTACTTCACCAGAGATCAAAGATGGCCACCACGGAAACAAAATGGAGGGGGTTACGACGTCATATAGTAGCCTTACTTATAAACAGTTATTTGTATGCAGAATTATTGCTCCGGAACTGATCATGTGGAAATTCATGGATGATTTGATTTCAAAAGAACTCGATATTAGTCGTGGTTAGGCTTCTCTTCAATAATCATCTTTGGAATCAATTTCTGATTGATGTCATGTTACATAACATGACTAGTGTAACGTGACTCACCAAACCCAGACAGAAACAGAATACATATGAGAAACAAACAAAATGGAAAAGACTGTTTTAATACATATCAAATCCTTTTCAAATTCTGTTCGCGGCCTTTCTCCGATATTTTACTTCTTCTTACTTACCTGCTTCTGAGCTCTTTGTTGCATTATCCTCTGAGTTGCCAAGAACACGAAGTTCATCAAACAGCAATTGAACAGTTTTCTTCTGCCACAATAACTGCAACTGCTTCACAACAAATGGAATAGACGAGTTTAACCTGCAGGAAGGAATGAACAATAAAGGGAGTTACATATACCGTTTCTTCGTTGTTCTAAAAAAGGTGAGAAGCGCTAGTCAGTGTTCGTACATGTTCTATGACACTATATGTTTCTTAATAATGATTAAGGAAGCGCACGAATGAAAGAACACAACAAATAACAATTTATTTATGTCTATCAATCCGGACTTCTATCGGCAGCAGAGATCGCTGGGGGTGGAGCTGATTACCACGAAACTGAGTCATCTACAAGTTTCTTGAAATATAAGAATTATTAGAAAAGTTACCGAAAGAAAAATTGCTTCGTGGCTTAAAAACAGTCTCCATGCCAAGAACTCTTCAATGCAGTTTTAAACCCAATTTTTACAGTACTTACAAACGTGAAACAAACAAAGGATTGCCGATATTAAACACACTTCAAAAGTAAACGTCTTCATTGTCAGCGCCATTAACGAAGTCCCTCAAAAGGGAAACTGAGAGAAAAGGCAGTGATTTATAAAACAGTTACTAAATCTTGCAAATTAGAGAAGAATACCTCGCATCCGAGCTCTGTTTGAACCAGCCCAAGACTGGATGCCAGCTTGTCAGGTTAGACTGCTTCTTGGCAATATAAGTTTGGCAATACAACAGCAGTCGAATGGTCACTTGCTAGAATGACAACAATGCAAAATTCAACTGAGAATTGCAGGGAAAGAATAAAATACAGAGACCTGGCCATGCACGGCTCTGGAGGTAGAAATGACATAAGCAAAACAATAAACCGGATGAGTATAATACACAAGTAGATACCAACAGTCTTTCCTCGGATGTCTTTAATCTCGATGGTAACTGTTTCAACTAGTTCACAGACTTATCTTCTACGCTAAAGTTTGCATTGCATTGTCGTACGCAAAACAGTTTTATTTCAAAATAGTAACCATTTCGACACTCTTAAACTTAAACAGAAAGAATGTACTCACAAGAAACTCTCTTAAATTTCCTTTGAAATCCTGCAAAATAAAAAACAAATGAACTAAATCCAAGAAAACAGACAGAAAGCAGGAAGCAGACGTCTAAAGTGGTTATCCATCAAATCGAACTCAATTCAAAAGAAAGACAATGAATAAAACCCTGGGCCTAGTTCCTTAAAACGTCAGTTGGCACTAACCCAGCATTAAATTCTAACCCGTGGTTTTGTTTAGCTCGAAATATGCCAATTTGGATCACACGTTCTTATTAGCCAGTTAGGCTACGGCTCCAAGTTAGACAGATTTCTTTTAAAACGTTTTATATTATTAACTAAACCCAATTAGTTCCATAGAGACAAAACAATTTGTTCCGTCCCAGTTGGAATGACAGACCAGTTATAAAGGCGAAATCTACGCAGCATGTTTGGAGGCAAAAAAAAACACAGATGCGTAGGAAGTGTGAGCTAAAATCTTATACCAGCATTAATTTGTTCAACAGAGCTCATGAATTCAAAATGCTTTTCGTATTAAATTAAGTGTTCTAATATCTAAATCCAAAGGCCCAAGCAAACAAACGTAACATCAGTATTGTCACGTTCGTTTGTACACCATGCTGGGCTATGTTGCATAACGTTGACATATGTTGCGTAAAGTTTGAAACAGGTCAAACTTTTTGCCCAACATATGCATGCCAACATGTTGTTTTGATTAAAGCAACGGTTAACACAACATAGTTGGGCTCGCAAATTATTAATTTTATGGTAACCACAGAGACTTGTTTTGTTTATATGGTCTGAGAGCCATTTCAACCAAGACGCGGGCTTTTTGTAAAAATCCAGAAAGCAGTATCAAATTCTTTCTTTCGCGACAAGCCGTGTCATTTATTACTTGTTAGTATTATCAAAGACCTCGTTACTCGAAAACGTATTGTCATTTTGAATTATCTCAAAAAACAGCAATTGCAATGCATTTTCGCATTTTCTATCGTCTATATTCAACGAGCGTCGTAATGGCGGACGATATATAACAACACCGACTGCTCTTTTGGATACAAATATTTCACTGCGGTACCACCTTACGCGCAACATTGCCCAAGATGTTGTGATCGTTTAAACACCATCTTACAATATTACCCGAAAATGTTATGACAACACGTTGCGTTCGTTTGCACGGACCTTAATATTGAAATACTGTGCAACAGGTTGTAATATGGTAGTTCTACAATCGTCAAAATTAAAATGACATGACAGACCAGACTAGACTGCGTTTGAAGACTTTGAGCAGTTGAAAACAAATCAGTCTATGTCACTGGGAAGCAAAACAACATACATTTTCATCAAGGTGCGACAAATCTATCAAATTTCCTGCAAACGAGAAAAAAACGTCAGTTCAACAAAATGTGTTAGTACATGTTTCATACTTGAAACAAAAATTGTAAGAAGAGAAAAATACAGGTAACTCATCATCTTTATCAAGTTTGTGTACAGAATGGGAGCGACATTGTTGAAACCTTAAGGAGACAGTCTCAACGTTAAATAGAGGATATTATTTATTTATTTATTTATTTATTTATTTGTTTATTTATTTATTTTATTTATTTATTTATTTATTTATTTATTTATGACATTTCAGGAGGTGTTTGCTGACCGGGGGCGAAGCAATAGAACTCTGGGTCTCTTACGAGGATTAAATCTCATACCTGGCTACTTTCAGGTTCAAGTGGAGGAAGAGCTGATATTCCATGGCCATGCGGAGATACCAAGTTTCTCTTCGAGTGTTGAATTAAAAGAACATTTTAACACGAGAAGAGAATTTTCGTATATCCAAGGGACCATGTAATATCCTATTTATAATTAAAACACCAATGAAACACCAAACCATTTCACTTTAACATTTTTTGTGGTTCAAAAGAACCTAATGGCACGATTTGTTAATGTAGCCATATCGACGGTATCATTATCACATGTGAAGATACATTACTTTCTATTTACTGCGGAGTGAAGAAGAGGAAGCCCAAATTGCACGTTTACACTCGTTCGGAAAGCGAGTAATTTAACTTGTTATTTCATTTAAACAACGAACTCCCAGCAAACTTTAACATAACGTTACGAAAACATGCCAGCAAACGTACGCCGTCTCCACATAGCACCACTGCGGGTTTACCGGCGGACTATAAACCTACATTCCATCAATACAACACGAAATGAAACGGTTACCTAAAAGACATAACGAGTAGTTGCACTCCAAAGAATTGAAGACGATTCTGCTGGGTTGATCTTTTCCTAGGAATGTCAGGAATTTCACATACAGACCATTGCTTGCGAAGGACTTTACGCACTGCGGAAAGAAACACAAAGATCTCAAACGCACGATAAATCCAACCAAAAACAACCAAACAGTACATAACTTGCTCGCCTTCAAGAAAGCGGACAGTAAGTTAGGTCAGTTTCTTATTATTCTTTGCCGCTTATGATATTCCAGGGTTAACTGCGATCTCTTTTGAAGACCTTTAGATGGATGTCGTTCAGTGTGGGGCAAAAGATTGTCTTGTAAGGCAGCAGAAACTCTGTGAATTCAAGGAATCTTTCAGGATCTTTCAGAATTGGAGATATTCAACATATTACAATTTCACAAGGCTGTATTAAAGGTAAAAGCGATCAAGAAATACACAATAAGACAGCTTGTTCGGCACTGAACAGAATATCGATTAGCAACTGAATAGATACATGGACCAACATGTAGGGAAAGAGAGCTAAAAATTGCTACAAGCAAATTAACCAACTTTATGAAATACTATAAAAAATAGTAATTCTTGATGCCATAATAAAAACAAATGAGATACCACTTACTGACGGCGCCATGGTGCGAAGATGCAGAATCAATCCTGGAACGGAGAGAATGTTCAGCATGAAGAGACTGCACAGATTGTCCGAGACATTAGAAAGTAACAGCGGTCTGGAAGTTATAAGAAAAAAAATAGTTTTCAAATGCCGTGTACATGAAAAGTATAAACTCACACCACTGCATCGCTAAGCATTCCTTGTAATAACATTTTTTTGAAAGCACGCAAATCAGAGAACACAGCGTAACATAGATGTGAAGCAGAAAATACACAACAGCAACCAGAAAAACGGAACACAACATGACATGACATGACACAACATAGCAATAAATATAATACTGCACAAAACAAAGCAAACCAGATAACACAGCACGATACAATACAAAATACCTACTATATCATCATGATATAATAATACAATATAGCAGAATACAGAACACGTAAATCTACTATTAACCTCTATAATCAACAAAGACGAAATCATATTTTAAACATCATGCAACAACAGCACATCACCACAATTCAAAAGATTCCTTACGGACCACCCTAATGGCAAAAAAGTGAATTTAAGCAGATGTTGTAGATCAAACACCACGATTAACATCTATCTACCTCATCGCCATGGTAATCATGGCTGCAAATGACGCAGGTTTGATGGCAGGTTCACTCCGTGCGAGACCATTCATCAGGAGTTCCTGCAACACAGAAAAGCACAATCAGTTGGTTTCGATTCATAGTTAACAGAACACAATAAATGCTTTAAAGATTTAACAAAGTCATGATTATTACCGCCTGTGACACATGCAAGCGAACATGTAAGGTTTAAATGAACCAACGATATTGAGAAAGAACTAGTCAATATCATACGCTCGTATTAGGAAACGGTTTGTCCTACTGAGTATGTCTGCATGTACATGAATCTATGGAGTTTTATTTGCAAATGTCTTTGATTGGACTGGGGATGAGTATGAATGCAAGTTCCTCAGTACGTTGTTAGCAAGTTTAACTTTAATAGTTACCTATTTCTTATTAAGTTTGATCTTTAAATTTGTAATTGAACTTAAAGGTGAAATAAAGTACTTGTTACTTGTCATGTGCGCTTTGGAATATAAATAACTGCAGAGTCTGCACACTTATCAGCAACATATAATACTAAACACACCAATCTAACCACGACTCTGTGGCTGCTTCCTTTAACTATATAATTTAATAATAGAAAAATAATAGTAATAAACTCTTCATTTCAGGAGAGATTAAAAAAATCAAACGTTACAACTCTTGCTTACTGAATGAAATGACAACATAGAATATGGGGAAGAGATCCTTGGTATTAAGAAATCCTAGAACGTTGACACACACACACACACACAAGCTTATCTGTAAAGTTAGCAATAACCTCCAAAAACTAACCCTCAAACCTTAGTTTCAGTATGGGGAAGAGATCCTTGGTATTAAGAAATCCTAGAACGTTGACACACACACACACAAGCTTATCTGTACAGTTAGCAATAACCTCCAAATACTAACCCTCAAACCTTACTTTCAGTATGGGGAAGAGTCCTTTGGTATTTAGAAATCCTAGAACATTGACACACACAAGCTGGTCTGTACAGTTATCAATAACCCCCAACCACTAACCCTGAAACCTTACCTTCAGTATGGGGAAGAGTCCCTTGGTATTTAGGAATCCTAGAACATTGGCACACAATTGCTGCAAACTGGTCTGCAGGACCTCTCCTGAAAACGGCAACATTTTTGGTTGTAACAATGACACTAACAATCCATCTTACACTCGAAGATGATCATGTCTTCGGGTTCCCTCCCAAAAAAGAATGAATAAAAGTCTTTGCCGACCAAAGCACATATTTAGACGGCATTTGAACTTTGTGTGTTTGTAAGCTCATTACTTGTTTATTGAAGAAATTGCATATAAACATAGGTTCATTATTCATCTGCAGGAAGAGAGGACTCACCTCCTCTTGAACTCAGTATCTTCCAATTTGAACAGTCCGTGAATGTAATTAACTGGGAACAAAAGTGAGGTAGAGTTTGTGAAGAAAAAAGTCGCAAAATGTACACAAAAACGTCTTTGAACAGGTGATCAGTACATGAACAAATTTTTCACATCGAACAGTCCGTGAATGTAATTAACTTGGAATAGAAGAGTTCAAGGTGAAAGTTAGTGGAGGACAACGCAGCTACAAGAATGCGTTATTACAGGTGTTCAGTACATGTATCTTCCATAGATAACAGACCGTGAAATGAACTGGTCCAAGCGTGAGCTGCTCGTATCTACCAGTATATGAAAGAGAGGGTGTAACCATTAAGGTTTGGCCGCTCAGCACAGGTGAATAAACAGATTTAGTATTAACCAAACAGGTGAATAGCACTTTTCGCGCGCTCTGATTGGTTCATCAAACACCGAATATCCTGTGCT
>JANSTR010012236.1:0-13914 GCA_025434805.1 Antipathozoanthus remengesaui | reverse complement strand
ACAGGATATTCGGTGTTTGATGAACCAATCAGAGCGCGCGGAAAGTGCTATTCACCTGTTTGGTTAATACTAATAATCAATATCCAGCAAACCAGAAGAACCATAGAATACTTTCATTTAACTATTTCTCACTTTTCAGATACAAGTGTCTGCACTGTTACAATTACACTTTATGCCAGGTGTGTATGGGATAGAACTGTTGCCATTGAAGTCACTGTTGACCCCTTGAGAAATTGAAACTCCCCCGTTTATGCGATGTATTATAGCGTACACTCACGGTATTTGCTCTGTCCTTTGCATGTGGACAAGTAATTCGCTAAAGTCGTAAACTGAGTTTTAGCTGGCAGCTAATATAAGTTTCTCGGGAGCAGTTTATATGACAACGACAATTTGTTTAACCTTCAAAAAAAGTTAAATTGCTGTCAGTTATCCCGTCCGAATGAGGCGAAAGAGCTGCTTTCTCCTCCCGACACCAATTGCATGGCCGGCGACTGTTAAGTACTTACTCTTACTTACGATATCGAAATCTACCTTATTATAGGAAATTAACGTTTCATGAAATTAACGTAACTCAAACTCAACGCGATTCAGGAAGAAGCAAATCACATAGCAATGAAGAAAATTAGCGCGAATGAGGTACTTGTCAAATTTGGAACAACTTTATTTCAACCTTGAACTTGGCTTGTAACAATATTGGAACGCGAATTGACTGTTTTTATAACAGTGTAACAATATTGTGAGGTAACAATGTCAATGAACAAAAGAATTTTGAAGTCAAATCAAATCCCGATAACGTTTACAGCACAAGTTATGGTTCCCCTTTAATTAACAATGCCTAAATTAACGTTCAACTTAATTATAAAGGGTGTTGAAATTAACACGAATTCTTGGATTGCGCCGTAATTTCATGAAACGTTAACTGACTGTTTGGAATAACTCGTCAACAGTCAACTAATTATTCAGCTCTAACATTGATATAAGTATGCAGTATCAGAAGCTTTATTTAAGAAACGGTAATAAAATATATATATTAACAATGTGCTTCGACCACAAGTGAGCCATTTTCCCCTTATGTTTGTTCACTTTCTTTGAATGGCTGACGAGTAATTGTTGATTTTCAGGACTGTTTCTGGCGAGGGAAGAGTTCAGGTGGCCATACAGCGAACCACGACATGAGAGAATACAGTTCCTGGGTAAGTTTGTGATACAGGTCTGCTCCAACACGAACAATCCGAGCTAATCCAATTCACAGCCATTAGACAGACCATTTGTGTAGCTGTATGGATTGTACAGTTCCTAGGTAAGTTTATAATACAGCTCGTAAATAAACAGTCCAATTCCCGGTTGACATACCCTTATTTTGTGAATCTGTATGCAAGGATTTTACTTGAGTTCCTGCATCTGACAATATCTGGGGTTTTTTTTCAGAAAACTGGCGAGTCGGGAAGTACGTTCAAAAGCAAGTTTTTGTGTGGTGCAAGGAAAAAGAGAGCTCCTTTACCAGAGTTTCCGCCAGAACCAGAACCCAACAAGACGCTGGACATGACTAACATTGTGTGAGTCAGTCTTAAGAGAATTGTTCCATTCGCACGACTTCTAGTGTTATAGAATACGTTTGTCTATACTTCAACTTAACTTTATTAGGTTTGCATTCGCCAGTCCAGATACTGCTAAGATGTTGGCGTGATTGATCGGTTTTTGCTGAGGGATGAGACCGTAGTACCCGGTGAAAACCCCTGATGTCGGAGAAAGACCGCAAACCCAGCTCACTTACTTCCCAGGCCGGGAATCGAACCCGGGTCGCACTGATGAGAGGCGACTGTTCTTACTACTGTGACACTCCCACGTCCCTATAGACACGAGCACACGTTATAGCGCATTATACTTGATGTTGCACGCAAAACAAACGTAACTTAATACACATGTAGGGTGCTTTTAGAACTAAAGTCTGTATGAAGAAAAAAGAGAAGAAAAAAATCGAATTTATTTTCGTTTACGGTCTCTGCCCATGCAAATAAGGTTTAGCGCTTATAACACTTTTTGCACATATATCTTCAAAAAAATTAAAGAAATACATTCCATATTCAAGCGCTTGTATTTGCCTTATGCTTTTTATCTTTTTTAAAGAACAGGTTTTCTAAGGTGTGATCCTGGGTGAGATCAAAACAAAAAAAAGAATTATTTCTTAATGCTTTGTTTGATCATTGGGCGAAGTAATTCCATTAAATATGTTTTTAAAACAATTCTGCATAATGGTCAGTTTGGCCAAATGTACTTCTGTTTGTCTAAATATGAGGAGGTAATGACGTTTCTCCTCAGTTTAAAACAGTCAATTGAAAAATGTATTTTTGTGTTTTAAGTGGTGTTATCATTTTAGGATGATTACTTAAGAATAAGAATAAACAGTCTGCATAATAGGAAGATCGAATATTAAAGATTTCAGTTATGTAGATAAGAAATAGGATGTTTCTGAACTACTACTGTAGATATGCATCATCGTACTAGGAAACGTTTACTCCGTTTCGAATGCGAATAGAACAACCTGATGGCCGAGTTTATTTAGAAATCTGACATCGGAAACTGAGTTTTTATATCTACCGTTAGCGCCAGGAGAAATATGGCCATTTATTCATGGATTGTGCCTTGTGTAGAGACAGAAGCAAAAGAAGCATTACAATCTCTCTACCAGGCCAGGATGGAACCCGGTACCTTCTTGGGTTGGCAGTTTTTTCTTACGAGATAATCTGAAATAAGCTCTACTAGCTAGTAACCAAACATAAATTGAAATCATGGTCAAAATAGAAAGGATATATTTTTGTGCTCCGTCCGTAAGAAGGAATTCCTAAGTGGCTTTTCTGTTCCAGTAGTTTTATGCTGTATTAAGTAATTATGATCCCTGGTATTTCGCTACTTATATATCTGTTTTTCACAAATATAAGTCCTTCGTTCATTTCTTGTACGTAGGGTGTAATCAAACAAGTTGATGTACAAAGTCTGGCCGAATCCAAACACGAACTTGTAACCTAATAGAACTGACTTGGTTTTTGTACATTTGATTCGTTCAGTGTTGTCGTTATAGTTTCAATTATGCGTTCAGTTATCAGACAGCAGTGTTGTTGAATCTGGAAGAATTCAATGCCAGTTTTAAGTGATTTTTTTTATCAGGCGCCGAATATTTGAAACTGAGGCGGGAGATATGTTTCTGTTTCACGGTACTATTGGTATAACGTGTGCCGTATTAGTATTTATTTGGCGCAACCGCAAGTGTTTCAACTTTCGCTGTGCAACAGGACAGTTAAAACTGTGTCTTTTTATGTGCAGCTAGACGCATTACAAGAAATCAACTCGCTGTGCGATTTTTCTGCTCCAGCCTGATGTTTGGCTGCGAATGTAGAGTCTTTATATGTCTGTCGGATTGCAGGTGCTTTACACTTTTCATCGTTAATTTTTCATGAAAAAGAAAACTGCCAATTAATAATTAAATCACACCTTTCTTGTCGCAACAGCAGCAAAATCAGAGTACTGGTAGAGCACAATGGAAGGCAGCGCAGACACATCGCGATTTGTGATGGCTAGTCTAGAACAAAGACTGGCCTGGCTTTGAATGGGATGACCGAGGCGTCACTAAGAAAAATCGGAATCCTTATTATTCGGCAGAAATGCAAAGCTCGCAATGTTTGTGTGGTCATTAGTTGCCGAAAGCCTCTACGGGTGATCCTGAAAACAAGAGCCGCTACTGCCGATGGCGCGGCATCGTAAGTTGTTCTCAAGGGATTTCGCCTTTGTTGTTGTATCGTGTTGAGATGTCTGCTTTGTTGTTTTTTTTGATAAAGTTACAAAGACTTACAATATATTCCTCTGAACAGCAGCATTGCTGAGCAGTTGCTAATAATCGTAAAATGGGTAAAATGTGCGTAGAGTGTGTTACTGATCGAAGTCCAGTTTAAAAACACTCCTTCTATGACACGGAAACAAAACGACTGGAAAATTAATTTTCACTTCAACTTTTCTCTTCAACAGTTTTCATCGTCCGGCAAGAATATAATTCACCAACAAAGTTGGTTTATCTTTTCTATTAAAGGTTATACAGTCTCGCTGATCGTACATATTTGTTTACAGTGCAACTCTGCATGATGTGGATGGTAGATCTATGATCAGATATTGATAATATATACTTCTGCATATCTGGAGATTCTTTAATTAATTCTAGATTTTTGAAGTCAATTATTTTTTTGAATCTCACAAGTTTCAAGCGGCGCCAAGATCGTAGTTATAGATCTGTCTACAGTTAGCTTTCTCGAAAGCCCATCACACATGCTCAAACTGATGTTTTGTTTGTAAATATTACTGATCGATCAGGTAACCCTAATATATTAATTTACTGAGCACATACAAATTGCTGAATGAGCGTCATGAACAGTAACGAAAACCTCTCCAAAATCAACAAATATATGTACGTGGTGTAGCTCACTTCTTGAAAACTAGAACAATAATATTGGATTTCTGATAAAGACGTTTTGAAGGCATGTAGTATGAATTGTAAGTGTGCAGAGTTGTCTTTGTTAAGTCTTGCAGATAACTTAGGCTTACATTTGTTTTATTATTAAAGCACACGACCATATATTCAGTTTGCTGCTATACACGGCTATATTCAGGTAGCTCACTTCTTGAAGTCTAGAGCAACAATAATAGATTTCTGATAAAGACGTTTTGAAGATACATGCAGTATGAATCGTAAGTGTGCAGAGTTGTCTTTATTAAGTCTTACAGACAACTTAACCGTACATTTGTTATATTATTAAAGCACACGGTTATATTCAGTTGTAACTTTCATTATTTTTCATACATGATTCTCGAAGAACTGCATGAACGAGGCGATGCATTTAATGGTGGTTTTAATTCCAAATTCCAGAGCTTTCAAACGGAACTATTGGATGTTAAATACTTAATGTATTCCATACACATGCATGTAGTACACAAATGAAATCATTTAAGTAAGGACGCTCTGATTATGATTTTAGTTACTGTCAGCTATTAAACACACGAGGGACAATGCACCTATCTTGAACTGAGTATAAAACATGCAGACTTTTTAATTAGTTCCGTACAAACAAATTAACGGAATATAACCACTGCTAATTGTAATCACCCACCCCACGCGGGTGAAAGAGACTGAGTCAATCAGCCCTAATTGAGTAATTCTTTGCGAATTTGGGTTGATAAATTGTACTTCAGATCGTTTGGTTTTCGTTGTTTTCTCGACCAGTCCAGTGTGACGACGGTAGCAACTGCGATGAGTGCGTCTCGAGAAGGGTTTGTACCATTAGCTAGGTTTTACTTAATAACGGCCAACTTCGCCTTTGGACTGACAAAATTTATGGCCCATTTTCTAGATAACAAAGAGGGGCTATTTAGAATTTGTTTGTGGACGAAAACTGATTTTTAACCTGGTCAGAATGGAAACGGAAATCGGGACTGAAAAGTTAAGAATGTTAAACAAGCATCACGGCGTTTGGTGTATAGTGGACACAGTCGTTTGTCTCCACGGTTTCATCAAAAGTCAAATCTCGGGAGGCCATTTCTCTAAATTTAATCAAGTTCAACTTTGTTCGAACGCGGGGTTTAAACCCCTATAAGGTCTGTTATAAGTTCAAACCCTACAGAATTCATCCCACCCGCTGGATGTTTCGTATAGAATTGATCCACCCTCGTGATTTATCCATCCTCGGAATGTTTCGTCGCATTAGAAGCAAGAACAATTTAGGAAATTTGGACGGAATTTTAATATCGTGCTTTCGTCAAATGTGCCTGGTTCTTAGAAAATTTGCTGGGAGTCAGAAGAAGACCTATCTTCATGGGTCAGGCATCTGAAAACTGACGGTTTGTAAAGGATGTCATCAATAATCTAGTACCATCGCTCTAGCTCGAGTACTGGTCATTTTGAACGACCTTTAGTTTACGTTTAATTGTTAATGTTGAATTGCAGTGAACTTTAGCTTTTTTGATTGACTTAATGAAGCCTAAATACAAGGAAGCTCGAGAAGCGGCGGCGGAAGCTAGAAGAGACCATAGCGAGTGTGTCCTTGTTGCTGAGAATACTTTTTAGCGGATTTTAGACTGGAGGAATTAACAATTATATTATTGTGCCAAGACGTTTCACAAAAACCAGATTTTTTCATGAGAACAATCTGACGCAAACTTGGAGGCTGAAACCATGAAAATCCTCGTTTTTCACACGAATAGTGAAATCAATGACATAACACAATAAGATAATTAATAGAATTACAATACAATCTTTCGATATTGCCCTTGTTGATATCAATTAGAAAATTGAACTCTTGTTTTATTTCGTCGAGTCCATTACAGGAAAATAATGATCTCACACAGCCAAGCTATACAATGTTCTTATACTTATCTCAGCATTCGGTTTTTCATTACGTTTAAAACAAAATATAAGGAAAAAACAACCGAGCTATAAACTGAAACTTTAACCTTATAAACCATAACTATTCGATGCCGTACGTTGTTTCTGAAAAGCGTATTTGAATATTTGGGTTGGATTAACTTTTAGCATGTAGTTGCCTTTGTGAAAGAGTGAAGACACGCCTTTTCTCCAGAATACAAAGACCTGGCACCACACAATTTGACCGAAAATCTCTTGGCATCTGCTGCTAATAGTGTATTCTATTTCTATAGAGGGCAAAGGGTACATTACAGCTTTGTGCGCTCAACCAGCGCTTGAGGTCATTCTGAATTGTCTTGTTTACCAAACTAGAATCTGACTGTTCTCACGAGGCGTGCGTATTTAGCTTCAGCGAGTAAAATAGTGTGAGGCTGTGAGTAGTTGACCGTTCCACCATTTACTGTTCTCATGAGGCGTGTGTGTTTAGGTAGAGCGATTGAAATAGTGTGAGTAGTTTTACTGTTCTCACGATCACGAGGCGTGTGTGTTTAGTATCAGCGAGTAAAATAGTGTGAGAGTGTGAGTAGTTCACCTTTCGACCATTTACTGATCTCACGAGGCGTGTGTATTTAGCTTCAGCGAATAAACTAGCTTGAGACTGTGAGCAGTTCACTGTTCCACCATTTCAGTACTGTTCTCACGAGGCGTGTGTGTTTAGCTTGAACGAGTAAATTAGTGTAAGACTGTGAGTAGTTCACCGTTCCACCTTTTACTGTTCGTAGGAGGCGTGTTTGTTCAGCTTGAGCGATTAATTGAAGTGGTGTGAGACTGTTAATGGTTCAACGTTTCACCATTTACTGTTCTCAGAAGGCGCGTGTGTTTTCAGCTTGAGCGGTTAAAGTGGTGTGAGACTGAGTAGTTCACCGTTCCATACATGGTTTATAGACAATGTTGGACAGTTGGCTTGTGTAAAGAAGACGTCGTAGCAATTGCAGTTTTATTGATAAAAATTATTGTGATAAAACTTAACCTAGAGAAAACTTAGAATCTATCCACTCTGACTTTTTAGTTAATAGATGGGTCGCAAGACAAAAGCAGTAGCATTAGTTGTGTGTGCAAAGTAAGTGCAGTTGGTAAGATCGCTGACTGCCAACCAGGAGGTCCCGGGTTCAATCCCCGGCCTGATGGAGGGTTGAACTTTGCGGTTCGATCTTCTTTCGTCACACCGTCGGTGAACAAGGAGGAAAAAGTCATCTGGTCTCGAAAAGCCGATAGGGTAGAGGTGATTCTGGTCTGCCACCTCCTACTCAATACTGTAAATGGGCTACGTAAATGGGCTACGATCATAGTAATATTGTAAAGATGGCAGTAGATTTGTGTTTTATAAATGCATTGGCTTTACCGTTAGCAGGATGTGGTATTCGGTCGGTCATAGGAGGAGTTAGGAAGCCTGACTCCAGTTTCAAGAAAATAACTGGGTTGTTAATCTATATGAATTTGCTCTTAAACTCCTTCACATTCAAATTTCTTTCAAACTCGTTTTTTCAAAAAAATCTATGCTCCAATTAGAGCAGTGAAGGAAACGACTCAGGAATCGATGAGGCTCTTCGAGGTCTTGCAGTTCATTTTCGTTTTCGCGAACTTCAAAACCTTCACTCTTTAGTTGGCATTTATCCAGTAGGAAAATCTACGATAGACAAATTCACATTAGCCGGGGCAGTGTCTGTGTTTCTCCGGATTGCAATGTCTGAAATGTGTACGGACTAACCTGTGCTCAGGCCCTCGTGGGCATGTGAATCAGTAGAAAAGTAAGAAAAAAACTGACTTTGACTCTCTTATAGTCACTGTTACTTAGTCACTCTCTTATAGTCACTCATAGTCACTGTCACTGTTACTTCGCGCGTCTTTGCCGCAGATAAATAGTTCTCAACTGAAAACCACGTGACCGCCCACTAACATGTTTGTTTATTCAATTCCAGACCTCCTCTGCCAACTGAAACCTCAACTCCAAACCACACGTTTGACTACATGCCCACATCTCCATCACCCGACTCGTTTGATTCCTCGCTCACGTCTCAACCAGCCAAGCACTCTGATGACTTTGAGACACGGTAAGAGCCAGTGACCGCCTCTATCTTGTCGGACTGTTTATGGCTTGTCATTAAAGTGGCTCTAGCATTTTGGTGAGACGATTTGCCTGAGCAATGTACTTATGCGTACCGTGTAATAATTAATCAAGTGACTGGAAGAATTAAATCATACTGAAAACAGGATATCTCTGTTTGCATTATTCATGTGCAGCCTATTTCAATATGGTTCCTGTGCACTCAGTCTATAAGTTTTCTCTTCTTATCTTTTAGAAACTAAATTTGTTTCCCGATCAGCAACTCCACAAGACAACCTTTCATAGGTCTTGATGTATACAAATTGCTACACAGCATTCAGTTAGTTGTAGAACTGCCTCAGATAGTACATGTATCGTTGTGCAAAATTCCAAACCATGTATAAATGTAGAAAACTGAATTGTCAAATACTTGGGTCAGAGGGATGAAAACTGCATGCCCATTTTATCCAACAAACCTTTGAAACCGGATGACAAAGTATAAGCAGTGCGAGTCAATTGGACTTATAGCTGGTTACTGAGGACAGTTGAATTTCTTAGAGCAGCGGGATTTACATGCTTTAACTGAGTTAGCCTGCGAACAGGCTTATTCGCAGGGTACAGCTGAGCATAATAATTAATATGAAATAGTTCTCGAGAAACCTCTAAATTATTCGACTGATATCAAACATGTGATCCCAATCAATCAGTTTCACATCCGTTTGATAACTAATGACACTGGTTTTGGCTTCGAATATATTAGACTAGTCACAATGCCTAAGTTTATGATTTAAATTATTCATTACGATTTTCTGATTATTCAATTTCAAGCTAATGGCAAATTTGTTGATAAAATACCACAATAGTTTATCGTTGCTTTTCCGTAAATTAATTGACTGTCACATTTAAGTTACTAAAAGCTTGGCAATGCGATATTTTTATGCAAACCTTTCCACTGTAGAATTTTGTTGTAAATCTTATCATGTTTTGTGCTTGTCAAGACATTTTTCTCAGATAAGATCAAGAAATGCAAATATCTAAACAATTTCCAGCTTCGAAGTCCTGATTACCCTAAAGTCTGTAAAAATGAACTCATCGATTTAGCGTCTTTAAGTGTCAGGGTGTGTTAAATCGGCGGAAGCCAAGTTGAATGTACGAATGAGAGTTGAATTGAATGAAAGTTCATTACTTTTCCGTCACAGGAGAATATTTTTCGCAGGTGCAGACTATGGTACACAAACGCAGTATTGAATAAATTTTCGAGTGAATTGTCAACATTTAATACTCGGTTCACGTTTGTTTCAGAATGGATGATGAACACAAACTAATCTCAAGATACGCTGCCAGGTATGCCATTTCGTTGCCCGTTATTTTTTTCATTTTTTCGTGAAATATCTCCGCGATATTCACTGATTTCCGAAGGGGTTGGGATTTTATACGTTTGTCGAAATTTCTAAGTTTGATCGGTGGCTTTGCGATAAGATGTTACATGACATCAGACAAGTTCTGTAAGCAATTTTAACATAAGATATAAGAAATATTTTTGCAATCAATGCTGCATTTATATAAATGTTTCTAATGGAGCTTGGTCAGTACATATGACGAATATTTCATTTTGGCAATTAACGAGCGGAAAAACTAAACTGAGTGTGTATTATTTTCTATGTAATACTATGTTTTGGAATTGGAATATTTGATTATCAGCAAAAGAAACCAAATTACCTCGAAAGAAGCTGGGAAATGTCTTCTTGATTTTTCGATGGGTTGATTTGAAAATTTCATTCAACTAACCCGCAATCAATTAGCGAACCCATGCACTAGAACGCTAAGTAAATTAAAGCGTTGGTGCTTTACAGACCGCAAGGGTTTGATTCGAGAATTTCTGGTTTTATAATGATATAGTTTGGTGTGAATTGTCGTAAAACGTACTAGTCTGTGACTGAGATATGTATATTGAATGTGATTAATTGTTGATACTCATACTGGCTTTTCTTTATTTCTCGAAGGTTAGCTGCCAATGCGGTGAGTCTCTTTGCTGTTTTTGCCCGTTATCATGATGTAGTTTTTCTTCAGTGAAAGAATGATTGCTTTTTTCTGCAGTGTTGCTTTTGGTTGCGGGGGTTGTATATGGGCGTCAAACACAAGGATGGGTTCATCAGAAAACGTTCAAAATATTGCATAACTTTATTATGTTGTAAAGATAAGGCAAGAATCACGAACGAAATAAGTTATCTCTGGATTTGTTGAGTTTAGTTTATATCCTGAAGATTTTTTGTTTACATAAGACTGGAATAATGCACTAGCTAGCTGTTATTTTTCCTCCTTCAACGTTCGTCAGATATTCATCACTCTCGCAGCCGATAATTTGCGAATTTTTTTTTTCAACTGAATAACTTTAATGATGACAATATTTTTATGGCCCTTGTTTATAAGTGTCTCCACGTTTATTTCAGTTTTCTTTTTTGTCAACTGTGATTTGTCTATATTTTCTTCATTTTCTGTTGTTTATTTTTTACTAAAATAATTTCCTTTCTGTTCAGGGCTTATTCGTCTTTAGATTTATTCACGTTTGGTATAGTTCATCTTTTCTTTTTGTTTCAGAAATGTTATTTTTGTTCGTTCATATTGACATTTTATATCCGTCTGTCGCACTTCGTAGACTTGATCTTGCTTTACAATAAGATTACCAGTATAATGGAAATCGTTGCATAAAACAGCTGGACTTTCCAGACAAGTGCGATTTAAACTCTACATTGCATGCATAGAGCGATTTTCGTCTTAAAAAGACATCAATAATTTATTGTATTATGGCGTAACTGATTCCAGCGGTTAAACTAAATACCACATGGAGTTCATTTATGATCAAACTATAAGTGCTAATCTTACATTATATCGTTTTTAGTTATACATTTGAGTATGATAGAAATTCACTAATAGAAAACGTTGAATAGTTACTAAATCAGATTATATATAGCAGCATATGTCGGCATAGTTGATTTTGAATCACATTCAATTCCATGACAACCATGAAGATTGTGTTTGACTTAACGGTATTTCCCACTTGCCAGAACGTAGACTCCGTATTCGAAAGAAATCTTTGTTCTGACGGCATCTTCGGTCATTGTACAGTAAACAAATACAATATAGGGCAGTGTTATTTACCAGTCACTCTGGTACAGAAAGCAAACCTGAAATTCTAATGACATCACGGCCAATATAATAAATCAACATTATTTTATTAGGAAACGGGGTACTTCAGTCATTCAACCTTTATATGGTTTGGAAAAGCCGTTGTTTTCTCAACAGGTTTAGACAATGATAGTCGTCCAAAGTTTTTTTTATATCCAGGGTGCACACTTTACTGCAGTCTGTGCATGTCATTCTGCAAGTAAGTTTTGAACTGTAGCTTATAAACATAGTTGTCTTGGAATCTTCGCGTCTTGGTTTATTTTCGACTTTTATGCGGTTTTCTCTCCAGCGCGGGAAAACGCCCAGCAAAGCGGGAAGTCAACTGAGTATCGATAGCAACCGGGAGTCAAGGGAGTTGATTCAAACCCTGGAGAACAAAAACAGGTGCTTGAATCTATGGTGTCACAGTTATTTATAGGTTTTTAAATATCTAAGGCATCTCCATCCTACAATTTGGAACTTTGAATTAATTCATTATGTGTGGTAGTAAAAATCTCCTCTTCACGTATATTTTTCCTGAACGTGGGTTCAAAGTGGGCTGTAACAATATATAAGCAAACCCTATTTTGATGTTTGCAAGACAATGACAGGTTTTGCCGATTGAAATGATCAATTAAGTTGTTATATTGCTCAAACAAGCCAAGGAAAGTCAAATCAAAATTCAAATTTTCCTCAGGCATTATTTTTTGTTTTTATTAGTTGCATACTGACTCCCTTATTTGTCTTTTTATTATACCGACAAAGCCCATTTTGAATTACTTGTTGACCCTAGTTACCTGGCTCGTTTGACTGTCATGGTTATTCTGGTTGGACAGCACTTATAAATTCTTAACCAGACTTCTCTATACAATTCAGTTTGAAATATATACCGAAGTCCTAACATACTGAGGTATTTTGGGCCTAGTATTGTCAAACCTTGGGTGATTCTGTATTGAGTATGAAAATGTTCCTGTGTTAGACCGGCAACATATCACCCTACATACAGTTCTCTATGGTATAGAAATAATGCACAGGATGCGAGCCAAACAAGGAAGTCTGGATATTTGGATCAGGCTCTGAGCTAAAAATCAAACTTAGTTCAAACTTCACGGAAACCAAAAGGGCAAAATGCCAGTCCATATTACTAAATTGTACTGAATTGCGAATACGCTTCTCCTCGGACTAGTGAAGCCATAGAAACCACGAGTCACCTTTTTAATTTTCAGCGAACCCGCTAATCTAAGCGGCTTACCTATCATTCGTTTCTTTAATCATGGTGCTCACTACTCCTGGAAAACAACTGGAATTTTGAAATTTTCTTCTATTGCCCCGGGAAAGTCCTGGAAAATCTATATATACCCTGTACTCCTGGAAGACTCCTGGATTTTGTAGAAATATTTTTAACAGTTCATAAACAAACCAAAAACCTTCCTACAGCATTTGACTTGCATGGTTGTACTTTTTATATTCTATGTAGCCTCTGGACTCTAGCTGGACTGATTGTGTTGCTCAGACTGCATTTAGGATGGTGTATAATTATAAAGGTTTTCATGAACTGAAAAGTACATTGAGTTACTACATGTAAAATGAGACAATGCATTAATATACCAGTTGCTGCTACTATGGCAAAAATTACTTGATATCACTTTGTTTTTGCCGGGCGAGAATATGGGTTTGGGGCATGGAAAAAGTGAAAGTTTCTACCCTGGAGAACTCCTGGAAAACTCCTGGAATTTTGTTATCATCAGTCAGAGAGCACCATGTTTAACATTGGTTGCAAAATTTTCCTTGCACTGTGTCTGTAGGTTGTTGTTAAAGGAGATTCGGCGCCTGCGCGATGAGCACGATGAGGCGAGCCGGTCAGCGGCACAGATCGCGCGGAACCCTGAGCTGTTGGCCGAGCTGAAAGTTCTGAGACAGCGGAAGGACGAGCTGGAACTGCGCATGAGCGCTCTGCAGGAGAGCAGGCGCGAGCTGATGGTCCAACTGGAGGGGCTTATGAACATGCTCAAGGTAATCTAAGTACGCCTGACTACCACATGCACCTGTTAAGTACGCCTGACTACCACATGCACCTGTTAATGTTCACCCCGTTGGAGACTGGGGCCAGGAAGTTAGATATAGATGGTAGATGTAATAAACAAGAATAAATCCAAAGATCCGTTATATTTTCCACTTCCGTCAAATCCCATTTTAAACCCCGCGGTTATAAGCCCTCCTCCCCGGATATTAGCTCACTTAC
>JANSTR010012235.1:0-22527 GCA_025434805.1 Antipathozoanthus remengesaui | reverse complement strand
TGAAAAGTAATTAGCTAATCATAAGCTACTCACATGCCAAAGCTTGATCTTTTATGTGCAACCGTTTGAGAAATCTAGGGGGGGGGGGTCTGAATGACCTCCCCTTCCCTTGGGTTGATTTGTTATGAAAAATAGTTTGGTCGTCCGAGGGTTAATAACTACTTAGAAACTGAGATTGAGGTCTTAATGGGAAATTCCAAACTGAACTGTCTGTGCTGTAGTGACCAAGTGATAGCGAGGCCAATGTATCAAGGCCAAAAACTGACTCATACAGGTCTAGTCATTGGCGAAGGAAAGTGAGGCACAGGCTGGAGGAATTGTTCCCTTCGCACCCCATTTTTCCCAAACAATGACTGGATATGAGTCTGGGAAGTAGTATGAGTAAAGACTAAGTAAACAGAGACCGTGTAGCTAGTTTTAGATTGGGGGGTACTACCGTAATAATCGTCCAAAAACTGGTCATAAATTTATGTAAGGTGAAGTGCGTTATAAACATCAGAAGCTCAACATTTCATGATGAATCTGCAGTCATGTGCCACGTTAGGATTGGAGTCAAAACTTATTAAGTTTTGAAAAGAGTAAATCAAAACTACAAACACAACAAGTGAGTTTCTTCTCTAAACTTTTTCTCTTAAAATTTAATAAGGACTTGTTAAGGGGAATGCAGCAAAATTATTGGGGGGGGGGCATGTGCCCCTTTGGCCCCCCTTGCTCCGTGGTCCCTGAACGTAATGAATAAAGGATGATATTCCCTGTAAATGTAACATTCAAGCTTAATATGTATCTTATTATTATAGGGCCTTTCTCTGAATATGACAATAACATTGTGCAAGTGGAAATGCTTTACTTCACACATCCAGTTATGTTAACCTATGTGAATAATCTATTTTTCCTATTTGCCAAGCTCAAAACAAATTGCAAGTTAGACACTGTTTGCTATCAATTACTCATGAATTTCTAACATCTGACAATTTGTTATCATTAATATTTATTAATACTTAATAATCAATATTGCATCATATCACTTCCATTGATTATAATGACTAAAGTACACTAAGGCTAAGCAATATGAGCACAGTATATCAAGACTGAAGAATACACAATTCAAGTGCACATGTATGTCGATTATCATATTGTTTAGTTGTTTTATGTGTGCTTCTTTTTTACTCTATAATTTGTTATTGTAACATATTACAGTAACTTCTGAAAATTAGTTTGATACAAATTAGAGAGTTGACTGCTGGGGACCCCTGAAACCTGATTAATCCGAGAGTTCTCAAATTCTTCAAAAGACAAAGTCAGTGTGTTGGTCAAAGAAATTTGTAACATCATCATTAGGTGTTGATAAATTGACAAGAGTAAATATTTCAGTTCAATTTTGATAGCTCAAATGATGAATCTTCCTCACTTATCTGGAACTTATCCAGTTGAAAATCGCTGATCGTACTGATAGCTAAGAAAAATGTCAAATCATTAGACCAGCACTTCAGTCTTCACCGTTCACAAACAATAATTGAATAAAATAATAATCAAGTTCTTCATTGAAATGTTTCTCTTTCTTTTCTGAACGAGAGCAGCTACTCACATAATATGGTTCTGGATGTTCCATTGTTACCACTTCATCCGAACTCAAATTAAAGCACACGGGTAATCTACCATCCCAAATTTCCCGCAGGACTTCTCTATCTTCCGCCATTTTGAATGTTGCCCTTCCCACAATCCAGTGGGAGCTTCGAAAACCAAGGCACAGTTTCAAGATGGCGGCTTGGACGTGGAATTGTGCAAGAAATACAATAAGACGATTTACAGTCCTGACAAGCTATTATTCGACAACGACAGCAACAGCAAGAGCTAAGTGTATTGAAGACTATGATATAAAATTGAAGAAACGTTTGAGAATCAGACAAAAGTACATTGTAGATGAAAAATTCGCCAAGACATTTGTCGAGAAACTTGGTTGCGTCAATGGACAGGTCATAATCGAAGCCAATCCTGGGCCTGGTGTGCTGACTCGGGCTCTAGTTAATGCCGGAGCACGGAAAATCATCATGCTTGAACCCGAAAAGAAATTTCATTCAGCACTTTTGAAGTTGCAGGAAGAGTTTCGAGGAGATCGCGTAGTGTTTTACCACGCTGATTTTAACAAAATTGATGGCAATGGTCCAAGTTGTGATCTGCCCAATCCTTGCAGACCGCCACTCATCCTTTCACGGGATTTGTTCTCTACAACAGAAACATTTGATTGGCAAAGTGATCGATTGACAGCAAGATTTGTTGGTACTGAGACGAATGCTGATAATGCAGCGAAAGTTTTGATGAGCAATTGTATGAGAATTATAAACAGAGACAGTATTTTTAGGTTTGGGAGATCAGAGTTGGTGTTTTTTTATCCCCAAAAGCGAGCGCAAAGGATTCTGGCAAAACCAGGAGAGAGATATTACAACAGACTTTCTGTGCTTTTGGCATTATTCTGTGAAGTAACAGTACTCCACAGAGAGCCATGCTCGTCGTTTGACCCAGATATGTCAACAAGGAATGGTGAAGATATGTTTCTAATAAGTTTAATACCCAAAAAAGATGCAGATCTTCCTGTATTGCCATATGATATACCATATGCTGCACATCTTGTCAGGTTGATCATGGCCAAACGCACACAACCAATTCTGAATGCATTAGAAGCAGCAAGTTCAGGAAGTCATGTTGTGCTGGATCAACTTGGTTTACCATACAATGTTTGTGCTGTGGAGCTGACACCAAAACAGATTGGTAGATTGATAGGACTTTTCTTCCAGCAGGAAGCAAGGTCTTCTGATTTTTATTACAATAGGCGGTAATAGTCTTGGAGGCAAAGCCATAGTCAGTGTTGAGGGGTAACAATTACGCAGTAATTGCAGCTTTTGCTGACAAAATATCAGTAATTTGTGTCAGTGTTATATACCGTATCTCTCGGTGTGTAAGTCAATTTTCTGACCACCTAAATATGAGGCCAAAACTCAACCTCTACTTATACGAAGGTCACATAATTTCTGTTGTCAGATTTTTGATCCAAACATCTTGTTTGTCATACATTATAGGTTTGTTCTGAATTGGCATTTTATTATCTTTGCAGTTCAGACTGTTTTCTATGTTCACTGAGCTTTTGGGGCTGTCAGACAGCAGTGATGATGAGTTTGATGGCTTCCAATAAACTCATCAGTTTAGTCATAGTGGGTTGACTTATACACAGATATCACAAAAAGTCACATATTTTCAGCCAAAAATCAGGGGTCGACTTATACGTTGATTGACCACAGGCATCCCAAGCTGAAAATTCGTCCTATATTAAAATTTTCCCATACAAAGTATCTTTATAACTTTAGTCAAAATCTTAACAACAAAAATACTGGAAATAAAGTTCACCAACCTTGAGTTTACCTTGTGTCTGTTTCGTGTGTGTATTTTTGGCACAATTGGAGGTGATTTAGAGGGATTTTTACGATTGACGTTAGAGAGTACAAGTGGAAAAGGGGTTTGTGCCCCCCCCCCCCCTAACTGTTTTTTCTTAATTTTCTCAGCAATGGAGAAGGCTGATCTCATTTTGAGAAAATGGTGAAATAACGAGAGTTGAAAGGATTTGGAAATCTTTTTTCTCCATTTTCGAATTCTCAACACCACAGGCTAATCAAAAGTAGCCGCCCTTAAAACATTCCTTATACCTGTTTCATGTTCTGCTTTGATTAGAAAATTATCGAAGCGCCACAGCAAGCATAACAAAAAGGAAAATGTTGATCTTTGTACTAATTGTGCTTGCTTCACTTCCTGTTCTTCCTGATTGCAAGGCCACTTCTGCAATGAAATACCGCATGTTTCAGCGCTTGTTCTTGTATCGCAAGTGATAACCAGCTTTTAAAAGGATTTTAACCCAAGTTTCCAATGAGTTCTGAATCCCATCCATTTCATATACCGATCCTACCCACAAGAACAAACAGATAACAGAAGGAGTTTAGCCAAAAAAAGTACAAAAGGGAGTGTGTGTGTGGGGGGGAAGGGGAGTTCAAAATCAAGCCAAGCCTTTAACTCTCACTCATTGCTGATCTATAGCCCTTTATGAAAGTGCGCTGCCAAAGGTTGGGGGAAGGGAGTCGATACCTATATGGCCTCCTCATAAATTCGCGCCTGTTGACAGTGTTGAATATCTATAGATATCAACTCGCAAAGTATGAAAGTCGCAGGAACTGCCTCGATTTTACAACAACATTTTGTCGCATAATTTAAAACATTTAAAACTGTAATTGAAGGGTTCAATAAACAGAATAGATTCTCAGATCTTAAACTCCTCCAAAAACATATCTTACAATCTTGTTTGGTCATCAAGACCAGTAACTGTTTTTGGCCATTGGCATTGCTTTCCTGCCATAACTCTCGATATTTGCGCGTTAAGAAATTGTATTGTATTCCAATACTTATTCTTGTGTTCCGAATTAGTTCAGTGCAAACTATGACACCAAAGTTAGTATACAGTTGAGAACGACTTTATTTAACAAAACCGACACGACATGTATTAAAGTGAGGAATTTGAGAATTTTGCTAAAATATAGGGGTTTGTGAATTTACTCATCTGATTATTTTGCTACGTTAGCATCTGTATCAGCAGACAAACTTTACGTAAATAATTGAAACAGAATTTTACATGTCGAGATGTGGTCGCCACTCGGCTATACCTGTGGTTGTAGTAGGTGTGCTTTCGATATTTTAGAAACGTAACAAACTTGACGATTCACGTGAAGCTCAATGTTCAATATATAATCTGTCCGTAATCAGTTTCAAACAACGGTGATGATTCGTTGAGGAAGTTAACTTGCTAAGCTGTTTCCCGTCTGAACGCACTCTTGATGTGTTATGAACAGCAACTGCATGACATCTTTCCTTGCAGCATCACGGAATTTTTCAGCCATTCCGGCTACGCTAATCTGGTCCTATTCCCTTGGAGCAATGACTTTAAGGGTTGGTTAGCTACCAAGAGGCCTGTGCTCAAGTGTCGAGAATCTCCTTCTGCAGAGAAAAAAAATTTAAAACACGTGTTGGCAATCATAACTATACGGTTAGAACAATGATTGTGACTATGACTGTCAATATCATTAGTTCTATGACTATGAATGTGACCTTGATTATAGCTGTTACTATAATTGTGACTATGTCGTATATAATGACCCTGACAACAGCTGTGACCCTGACTAGAACTCCAGCCGTAACTAGGGCTGTGACTTTAGCTGTGACTGTGGCTTGATGGCTGTGACTTTAGCTGTGACCGTGACTTAATGGCTGTGACTACAGCTGTGACTGCGACTATGGCTCTGACTTTAGCTGTGACTGTGGCTTGATGACTGTGACTATGGCTGTGACTTTAGCTGTGACTGTGACTTAATGGCTGTGACTTTATCTGTGACTGTGGCTTGATGGCTGTGACTCCGGCTGTGACTCCAGCTGTGACCGTGACCTAATGGCTGTGACTACAGCGGTGACCGCGACTATGGCTGTGACTTTAGCTGTGACTGTGACTTAATGGTTGTGACTACAGCTGTGACCGTGACTATGGTTGTGACTACAGCTGTGACCGTGACTATGGCTGTGACTTTAGCTGTGACTGTGACTTAATGGCTGTGACTTTAGCTGTGACTGTGACTATGGCTGCGACTTTAGCTGTGACCGTGAGTATGGCTGTGACTACAGCTGTGACCGTGACATAATGGCTGTGATTTTAGCTGTGACCGTGAGTATGGCTGTGACTTTATCTGTGACTGTGGCTTGATGGCTGTGACTCCAGCTGTGACCGTGACCTAATGGCTGTGACTACAGCTGTGACCGCGACTATGGCTGTGACTTTAGCTGTGACTGTGACTTAATGGTTGTGACTTTAGCTGTGACCGCGACTATGGCTGTAACTACAGCTGTGACCGTGACCTAATGGCTGTGACTACAGCTGTGACCGCGACTATGGCTGCGACTTTAGCTGTGACCGCTGTGACTTAATGGTTGTGACTTTAGCTGTGACCGTGACCTAATGGCTGTGACTACAGCTGTGACTGTGACTTAATGGCTGTGACTATAGCTTTGACCGCGACTATGACTGTGACTACAGCTGTGACTGTGACTTAATGGCTGTGACTATAGCTTTGACCGCGGCTATGACTGTGACTTTAGCTGTGACCGAGACTTAATGAATGTGACTATAGCTGTGACCGTGACTGTGGCTGTGACCGTGAGTATGGCTGTGACTTTAGCTGTGACCGTGACATAATGGCTGTGACTAAAGCTTGACTGTGACTATGACTGTGACTAAAGCTGTAACCGTGACTATGGCTCTGAGCATAGCTGTGAGGCGACGATGGCATAATATTTATTTTAAAATGTTAAACATCAATATGAATTCAGCAAAATTCCTTGTTAGCGTACGATAACGAGAAAGGGAATGTATAATTTGGCTTTTACTACTACAGGATCTCATAAAGACAATTCGTGAACAATGACATAGTTACTTTGATATCATCAAGAAATCCGGGCTTAATTTTCGAGGCGATTGCTTGAGTCTTTCAATTAACCGCAGGACCTGGTAATTAAACAGCCCGTGTCAAGGTGTGTCATTATCCCTTACCATATTCCGCCCCGGGCTATACACGGTAAAGTGCTCTAATTATACCCAGAACACTACATTAGCATCAATTAAATAAATTAAAGGGAAAAATAGCTGTAACTGTTTCCCAATATTCACTTTTGATTTCAAGAGGCTTTGTTCACAGCAGGGACTCTCTTAAACACACTTTCTCGAAGGAAACTGAAACTTGGCTGTACTAGTTTGCAACATCGAATTCGTTCCGGTTACATTAACGGTTATAATTAATAGGAAAAGGTCAGGTGTTGCCAATATTCGTGCATTGTTTCCCAAGTGTGATTAGTGATTTCTTTCCAGATAAAGCCATGAAATGCTGAAACCAGAGAAGTGTGACAATGGCGCATCAGTTGTGCAGATACGCCTATATGAAAATAATTAATTTGTATTATGAAAATAGAAAGAGAATTAATTTAGATCGAATACAACAACGTTTAAGCACGCGAATTTGCCACTACGTTCAGAGCAACTGCTCTTGGATTCTACATGAATTTCACAAGCTAGGGCGCTGCGAAGTGAGCAGAAAAATGTCGAGAGACCCCATGCAAGTTCAAGCCGTGTAATTCTTCTCTTCATTGTCGTTAGTCGTAGATTTTTTAATCATTTACTGATAGGCAAAGTATGAAGTATAGTAAGCTCTGAACAAAGATGTTTACCGAAATGCCCAGGACAACGGTTTGGATTTGGAAAAGAGAACAATAGAGCACGTGCTAAAATGTGACAATTGAACTCTGGGTCAGCAGTGTGTTCGCAAGTTCACTATTTGTTTCCTTTATTTAAAACTGTTATGATCTCAATATTAAGACATCCCTGGCCACTTTTAAGTTTAAAGTAAACTGAATTTTGAAGATGCGGTATTGAAATCCTAAATTATGCGTAGATTGATTGGCTTAAATTCGCTGAAATTTCGTTGTAACAGAGTATTAATTTGTCAATTATTAATTCATTATCTATACTTTGTCAGTTTTATCTCCTGTCTCCAAAATGAATGGTTTCTGCCAATGTCTAAGTCATTGCAATTGACTTTTCGATTTCGAGCAAGAAAGAAAACCAGAAAGCTTTGTGGTGAAATTAAGTACGGGTCAACACGCTTGAAGCCTACGTGTTTTGATTGTTTCATGAAAGTTCTTAATCTGATAAAAAGTTAGGATATTATGAAGAAGGCAGGAAGTCTGTACACAAGACCGGATGTTATACGAATTCGGGTGGACCACTAGATTCAACAAATGTAACAAAGAAAATAATTGATGCAATACAGAGGGTTTAAGAAAAGAAGCAACTTGTTTATCAAAAAGTTTCTTTCTTTTCCACGATTTCATATCATGTCGTTGTTGCTGTGGGACTAATGCTTAATCACTGTCAAATTTCTCTAACAGGCGGCCCACTTGTATGTAGTTATGGGACTTTCTGTTACCTAACTTGAACAAGGTGTGTATAATACTTGCAATATCTCAGTCTTTTTTCAGTAATCAACACTTTTCATTTTTCTCAGTGTTTTAAAATTTGCAAACTTCTTGTGGTGGTGATAACACAATCTGCATTTCTTCCCCTAACGCCCTCAAGACCAGGATACAAGAATTTGTTAGAAACACTCTTCTTCATTAATGAGCAAAATAGATCTAATGATCTCAACAGTTTATTTTAAAATCAGCGTTGCCTCAATTGGGAGTCAATGAGTTTGTTTGCCATTGCATTACAAGGAATAATCGAGCGAACACGTGCCAGACCTAGTTCAGTTTTGAAGCAAGAAGAACGAAATTTCAGTTGCCTGGCATTACACGCGCCCTCTATTGGAGCAGTTTAAATTAGCTCTGTCGTTCTTTTCTCTATTTTTCTTGATCATCGCTCCACGAAAGCTCTTCGACAAGCCTTTTGAGAGAACAAAAGAGAGCAGTTTAATAATTGATACCCTGCAGTGCATTTTTGTGCTCTCTTTTCATAGGATATGAACATGATCGAGGGCTTGATCATATCTAGTGGTGACACGTTTCAGGACGCGGTTGCTCCTCTGAAAACAACAGTTCAGTTTGCGAGCACTTGTTATTTAGGAACTGTAATTAAATTAATGTATGAAGAAACCATAAGTTGTGGAGTATCAAAAAACATAGGACATAGTCAATTTATTGACAAAGAATTATCGTAAATATTATATCTATGACAAAGTACAATTTGTATATATTTACCTTTGTGCAAAAGTTCGTGCGTAGTGAGCTATATATTCCGGTAATTTGTCTGGCAATAGTATTTTTAAAATTGCAAAAAAATTCCAAATGTTTACTTCATTTCATTGCTTCTTGACTAAACTGCGTCACTGTTTTTTATGCTCGGAACCACACTATGCATTTTTTATAATCATGAGTATATGGTGTTTGTAGCTCAAGAAATGTCCCTTCGAGTTTTATGCAAAGCCTTTTTGGAAAATAGGAGGAATTTCTCACTTTGTGTTCAGAAAATATTTGGAAGCTTCTTTATTATAGGACACAGAAAACTCGATCTGTAAACGTGTTCACTCTGCACATTGTTAAAGGAACAATTCTTCAGCTTTGGAAACATTTCTACCAACATCGTTGAAATAATCAAGACTGGACATGCTTGTTGAAAGGACAATAAATATTCTAATTCATTAATTGATTAATTAATACAGTGCACTGTTGTCCGGCGGATAAAGTTCGTTCTGGAAGGCAAAGATTAATCTTACTGTGCTAGCTTACATATAACAAATAAGTTGCTTTTCTATTCTGAAATTCAATTTTATTCAGGTGAATAAACATTTTGCCCTTAACTATTGACTATATACTACACAAAATGATCACCTTGAAGACACCATTTCACATGTATTTGTTTGGATATGATTTCCCAATAATTAGGAATCTTTTAAGGGTTATTGAGCATGAGCGGGTCAAATTGAAACATTGTTCATTTGTGTTAAGTAAAACGTGTACACTTTTGTTTCTCTCCTCTAAATTACTTCCCTTCGAAAAAGGAGTCGAGACTTCGAGACGTCACGTTTAATGAATCGAGGATTTCGCGTTGGGAGGTCTAAGTGTCGGAAAACCAACGACAATAGTCTTCATGTGGCGCTTTTGTACAAACTTTTCGTGCACCTCTTAAAAATAATTTCCCCAGTAAATACGTCTAACGTTTTGTAATATTCGTTGTACTTGCTTCAGTTAATTTGAATGAGCACAAACTGAAGCAAGATTTTCAAAGTCGAAACGTGCGGACAACTAGATTTGAGAACATGGATTTCCACAATTTTGTGGCTTTCAAAATATTTTAAAACTCAGATGCTTTCAGTTTTTGTAGTTTCTGACTCACAATAGTTTGCGAAAAGGCTCTAGCGTGCCTGCCGAGTGAACAATTCTTAAGTTCTGTATTACAATCTACTGCTAACGCATTTTTAAACAGTGATAGAAGTTACCCGTTAGTGCATTAAATTTTTCGGATGCTCGCTCTCAAAATCTAAAACCAAATTAAAAATGTCTTAACTTGTATCATTGTCAGAAAATTCAGTATAAATCGTTTGGATTCAACAAACTTAAATAAACTCAAGGCAACCTTTCTCCCAATTTCTTTCAAACAGCTCCAGTGTAAACGAACTTAGACAAAACACTTTTCTCTTACCTGCCTCCTTTGTCGCGAAATCCCTTTGCAAAAGGGTTGTGATCAATTTTCATCTGTATTAACTGCAAAATATTTTGAAAAACACATGAGCATAATGACGAGATTATTTTCTGTTTTATATTAATAAAAACTTTACAACAGGAGTTAATTGCTCTGTTTGACCCTTAAACATGTTTATTCATAATATAGATTCTGAGACAGAAGCAGTGAGTCGCTACTTTCTCGCTGTATAAAATGAAAAGCAGTCCGAACCTCCCATAATCTGGTAGACAAATCGTGTCTCACAATATATTACTGACTGAAATTATTATTTAAACTTATAATTTAAACAAATAGTAAAATGACTTTTTGAAGACTTTTAAACCAAACCAAAAGTGATCACAAGCTGCTGGTTTAAATAACGCAATTGATATTCTCTTCGCCGGAGTCATAAGCAGCTCGGCAGATTTGGCCGTAACACCCTCCGTTGGCGTGCAACTTGGTCTTAGTATTATCCCCATTGGCGTTCAATTTTGTTTTAGTATTGCTTTCGTTGGCGTGCAATTTGGTCTTAATATTGCCTTCCGTTATCTTAGCATTGCCTTCGTTGGTGTGCAGTTTGGTCTTAGTATTGCCTTCGTTATCATGCAAGTTGGGCTTAGTATTGCCCCAGTTGGCGAACAATATACGGTCTCAGTATCGCAATTTCGGCGTTCAACCTGTATTTAATATTATATCTCGATGAACTTAAAAAATCCACATATGCTACAAAAACTGAGCAGAGCAAGAACTAAGGCAAGTTTCCTATTTCTCTTAACTAGAAACAAAGCGATATGACGGAAGCCATAATAGCACCGCGGTGTTGTTTTATTGTGAATTCTGTAAGACAACAAACGCTGCACAGCCAATCAGAACGCGCGTTATATATATACTTTATTTTATAAACAAAATTGTTAGGCTTTGGGTAGAATCGATTCTTTCTTAGGAGTGTTGTCTACGAGCTTAATTGAGTCAACGTGTCATGGCTGATTATGAGTAATTGAGTCGGTGAATAGAACGATTTGGTGGTAATATTAGGATCACGATTTTAAGTTGCTTATTTGGCGACTACTGTTATTGAAAGGTGAAAAGCTATGTTCCGGGCTTGAGGTTTTTGACTTAAAAGTCATTAGGGGTAAAGTGATTTTCGTGTATTTAAAAGTTACTAGTGTTTTATAAAATATGTTTTTAAAACGTCAGACCATACATTTGCGGAATCATCATTAATTAAAATGATTCCGTTCTTCATTCACTCCTTAGGACAATAGCCTTTCTTTTCAAACCAAAGGAACTTTATAGGTAGCAAAGTAGATTTGGAGTCCTTTTCGAAGCCGTTTATTACTGTTCTGTAATTTGGACGCATCTTTAATTTCTTTTTTGAAGATCAAGACAACACTTTTAATAGTTTATTGCTGTTGCTGTTCTGTGGTTGTTACAGTCTGAACACCATGCACCCATGAAAGGACTTGCTTAAGATAAGTTATTGGGTATCAAAAGACGTTGCGGTGCTTTTTATAATAGAAGAAATGACAGTGATTTGATTAATGAAATCAAACCTTCCTCCTGTCCTCTCTAAGACAATGTATGAACAATATTAAATTCCTACCTCTTCGTTCTGGTACGTTGTGACTGCTATAAATACGGTCTCGGGAAACAGGTAAGTCGCACAGGACACTTTGGCGCCATCTTGAGACTCTTCGACGACGTGAATACGAGGCTGGTACTTTCGGTTTGGACTAAGATGAAGCTGAAAAATACAAACTACTGCTTAGAAACTTGTGAAATTCAAAGGAGTCGATAACGCAGACAAGTTAAAGAGGCTGAAGTTATATCCGAGCCATTGCTTTGTTGGGTACAAAATTTTGCGTCAACCAAGCAATAATTATGATGTTAGCGATTTAGGCACAAACTCTGTGTTCTTATCAATTACTGGAATTCCGGTAGCATGCACAAAGAAACAATGAACAAAATGAGAGGCAACTATAGCAAGCACCATGCAATCAAACAGAAGCATTTTCTCAACTCCTTGAGTGATCTTTAATCTTTCTCAAGTGCTAGCAAATAAAAGACAAATCATGTACAAGGAATTGTTTTCTTTGCTTGTCACACTCAAAACAAATCCTATGGGCAACGGAAAACGAGTCATTCCCTTTTTTGGCATTCGAAATCAGCAGAGCCGGCCAAGGAACCAATAAACTAACTTGATATATCAGTATGGGCCAGATAGCCAATGAGCTAACGTGATATATCAGCATAAGTCAGATAACCAATGAGCTAATGTCTTATATCAGTATAATTCGTGATCACTGTGTCTCCAACATTATTTGCAGCTAAACAGAAGACACTACAATGACTTGGACCATTGATTATAGACTGGATGTATCAAATCAAAAATCTAGCTAAATTAAGTGTTGAATTGTGAATCCCATATCTTCTATATCAGGACTAAATATGTTTCTTTACTAAAAAAATAAAATTTGAATCATGGGAAGTCATTAAGAACGACACAGACAGATTTATAGATCCAGACAAAGGCATTAGTTGTAATCAATCATGTTGAAACTGGGCACATTACCTAAGTGATTTTCCCTAATAAATCTTAAAAACTTGCCTCAACAAAAATATTTGCTTTGAAATGGCATGATTGTGCCCTTTTGTTTCTTTAACATATAAACCAAGTGCTTAAACACCTTGCATATTGTATTATAAAACAAAAATATTTACCTCAACACATTTAGTCTAAAAGTTATTGTACTTCGTGATCATGAGAGCAAAAGTCATTTTGAAATAGTATCTTGTTTGGCAGTTCACTAGAAACGACACGAAAGTGCATGCAGATTCATGCGGTGATAACTGATGGGTCTCTTGCACCACATATTGTGTGCTTTCCTAGCTTAAAGCAATAGACAGTCAATAGCCATAAACGCCAGAGTTTTTTTGTTGAGTATATGTGTGCCTGACTGACTTTTTGTTTGCTTCTGCATCTACTAAAACTGGCTGTATTTTGGAAGAATGTTGTCCAAACGCAGTCGGAAACAGTTACCAATGTGTTCAGGCTCATAGGTAACAATTTCTGTACCATTTATTTTCTTTCTCTTACTTAATTCTTAACACAAGATTATCAATATTATAGTCGTCGATCAAACGGATTTGTTAAAATAATAAATGTGATACAAAAACAATAACCATGCATGTTGGTACCAGTCAGTAGGCAAACTTCTCCAACTGAAAATGTTCTTTGTAAATCAGTAAAGGGGTTTCAAGATTGTAGCTCTCTAATTCATACTTGTCTTGCAAAACTTATGATTTTACGGGCAAGTTCGAGGGTAAATTATTATTTTCCTTGCGAAATCAGTTCTGCCACTTTTCGCCAACAACAATAGCTTCCACCCAATCGCATACTAAGTCTTAATTTAGGAAAGCCAGCTAACCTTTGAAATATTCAATGGGAAAATGTCTTTAACTCTTCAGTGACAATTGATACAAAATCTGGAATACATTAATTGTTGACCGTTTTTGTTCTTTAGCACAGTACTTCCAAGCGGCGAGCGAGGAAAGTGTATTTACTGCTATTAAAGACCTTTTGAACCACCGGAATACTGTGTTTCAACTCTTAAATGCGAAAACATTATTTCTTAATTTCGTGGTTTTGAGTAACGTCTGCTTTGTCATTTAGAAACTGTATTCTATCATGCGAGAACAAAGGCAAAAAAATTGTGAAACACGAGAAAAAGTTTGAATGGACAAAGAAATCCCAGTTCATGAATAAGTAATTAGTTTGCATATTTTAGGAATTCACAAAAATCGCCAACTTGCCAAAGCTTCTACACGCCAGTTGCGAACATGTCACTGTGTGCAGCGTTCAAGAATGTTAATTATATATCTTGAAATTTCTTAGACGGTCTTTATGATTGATTCCGAATAACGAATGTTTTGCAAGAGATCGATTTCAATCACGTTCTGAGAAGCTCGTTATGAATTCAGCGCATGCGCAAACGCTAAATGTCTTGTGAAACAAGAAAGCGCCATGCTTTGTAAAGTCTACAGGTTTGAAAGTTATATAAAACAAAATAGATTATCAATTTGAGAAATACCGTCTGTTTTAGTATATTTCTAAACTTTATCTCCCAGTTTGTATGTTTCAAATTCAAATATATTCAATGAAGTGAACTCATGTGAACACACCTCTCCATCTTTGAATGGCCCCGTCCTTCTGTTCGTTAGCCTCACTTTCTTAAAGTCGATGCCGTTTTTCATCCAGTATGCTCCTGTGTGAGCCATATTATCGGCTTTGTACGTTTGATAAAAGGGTAGGTGGTGCATTTCACTGGCTACACCACTCACTTGCCACAAGCTGTTCACGAATGTGTAGTTGTATCCATCTACTGGCACAATATCCATGTGCACGCTGTAATGTTGATGTGGATCCATTCCGACCACTGACACACATAACGTAGGGAACATCCTCCTGCATGATAAAAGACTCAACCCTTCAAAGTAGTTCCTCACCATGCCTCTAATTTCTTAACAATATCATCTAACTACATAATTTACGAGTTACTGGTGCTTTGAGCTGTAGGCGCTCACGAACAAAAGTCACGTTGCAAGAAAAATAAGATTGAATGAACTTGAAGTAGAACGTTGTTTAAATAATGCATGAGTGCTTGCTTAGATACCTTTATCGGCGGTTTGTTTTCACTTTTGCTTCTGAACTGCTAACCACTCGTGAGTGTGTTCAGGTTTAACTGTGTGGCATGATTTCACCTCAATCCAGGGGAATTTCAAACGAAGTCGTGGCCTTTTCAGATAATAAACTGAGATCAAACGATTGTTCCGCGAGTTTCGTGACCCGTCTCTAAGAAAATATTGTCATGAATGGCATGCTTTACTCATTCGGGTCTTACTATACGGATTTCATTAGCAGAAGCAAAACATGGTTTATTATTTCGAGACGCTTAGACAATACGCCACACCCATCTAGCGAGGGGCACGTGCAGGTCCTATAACTAATTGTTTACTCAAATCAGTCCATGTGCCAGATCAAATGCGTGATAAGCTGCAAAATGCTGAGTTTCCACGTCCTCGATACGGATTTTCTACAACCTTTTTTGTCTTAATTCGAAGCCTTGTTAGCAATTTTCCCGAGGTAACAAGATTAATGGACTGATTATGGTCCATTGGTAGAGTTCCGCAGGATTGCCTATCTCGATCAAGAGATCCCCATTGACACTGATTCTAGGTAATTAGTTTTCTATTACATGTAAGATACTATTTTTAAACGTTTGATAATGTAGAACAAAGACGGTACAGGAAAGAAACGCTGTTTTTTGCAGGGAAAAGTTTAAAGTGATTCATATTTTCATTTTCATAACAAATATGCCGTGACTTCTCGCAGATGTAGAGCCGGAACACATCATTGAGTGTAAACTTGTGTGAATTTGTCAAACTTGTCATTAAGTGTCATGAGATTAAATGGAAGAAGTATTGGTCCAAAATTAGCAATTAAGTTGAGGGGGCGCTTCAGTCTCCTGTAAAGCAACAGAACACAAATTCCTTTGTCTGCACATGCGAGCCACGTCTTTAGTGTTACGAACAGGTTTGTTTGAGAACGTTCCAGAAAGGATTTAAGGACTAAATTGTTCACCTGCACTCAAAATTGCATCTTGTGACAAGTTGAAGAAGTTCTCTTAGCAGCCAATATCCCTTGGATTGTACTAAACATAACTGTGGGAAACTCAGAGAATAGACACAATAACGTCCTTGGAACATAGCATATCAATCGTGATTTAAGATCTCTTGGTTATACAAAAGCGCCAGCCTGATCATATTTTAGGTTGCTTTCAGAAACATTATACCATATATTATCAAGGCTAAATGTTGACAAATCCAGCCTGCTACTGAGTGAGTGCTAGTTATGTTTATCTCTTATGAATTGTAATAAAGCGTTCATTAGCCCCTTTCGCGCTGAATATAATAGGTCAGTTGTGCATGTGGTATGTAATAGTAGAATCATGAAAATGAACAATGGAGTGTCATTTCTAAGTACTTTTTGTTGAAGAACACACATGGATTAAAAGGAACAAACTTCTAAAACAGTAATTCGCGAATTTGAGCAAAAACAGTACTGCAAGTGTCAGATTTTAGCATAGAAAATTGTCAATCGAGTGCACACATTTGGTGAAAAAAAAACCTTGAAAAAATCCATTTCCCAAATGAACTCTGGAAGTGTGGACTTGGTCAGTGACGTCACTTTGGGGCGGCTGATCCGAACACAGTCTCTTAGCTTATCGTATTATATCGTAAATTACGATCAGTGGTTCTCGCCACAGAAAAAGCCATGTTTTGCGGTTATTTTCTATGCAGCTTAGGAAACCAGCTTTTTGACATCTGATACTTCACCATCTCAACCTCTTTTCAAGTGAGACTGAATTAATTACCAGCGACTACTCTTTGTCTTTGACAAGCAAAGACCTTTGTCTTCCTGAATTCACAAGAATGCGAATTTACGAAAGCGGGTATTTTCAGCATTGAAAGATATATTTTCACCAATCATACCACAAATGCAAAGGCTTTTTCAATAGAATTTAGTATCTTTAACAAGTGTGAAACGATAGAAACGATAAAACCAATACAGCATGGAAGTTTCGAAATACTAGAAAGTTAAAATTCGTTTGAAAACAACTTTTCACCACAATAAAATGGTTTGCATTTCTGCAGAAAAGAAAATGTGCGGACTGACAATAACTAATGGCCCGCAATTTGCTAAAATGTGGGTGGATTCTTTTTCTTAACTAATAGCTTTTTATTTTATGTAATTTATGTGATTTTCAAAAGGTGTTGTAAAGATAGAATAGATGCTTAACACTGACTGAATAAAGTGTGGGATTAATAATTGTATGATTTTCTTTCAACAACAATTTTGATCTTTGATGTGTTCACCAGTATAAAAATGATAAAAGTAGAAAATATAGTTTTTTCGTAAAATTGATACCGAAAGTGATTAGCTAACAATCGACATATCAAGAATTGATCCCCTAGAGCGGTATAATCTTATTCTTACTATGAGTTTGCAAAAAATACTTGATTTAGCGGTTGACGACTCTCCGTTTAATCATAACACGGAAATATCGGTGAATTGACGCCTGTCTAAGTTAGAAATAATTATTTAAACTTTGAGCTAACCTTCCAGTTCTGGTGATAACCATCTCAGTGCCACAAGAGTAGAACCTCCACCACAAGTCGCTGTGCTGCAGTGCAACTTGAATTTCTTGTCGGGTTTCCATCACTCTAGAGCGCGTTTCAAAACCGTGTCTCTCTTCTTTGGCGTTGAAACTTCTCGCCAAATCGCAAGATGCCGCGAATTGCTTTAGCGGATTTGAAAAACTCGTCTCAATACAGCCTCGTCCTGTGAATGTCTTTCTGTCCTGCATCGCGTTTGCCGAGTTAACTTCAAGAAGATTTCTCACTGAGTAGTTTGTACCAATTGCGGTTTGACTATCAGCAGCTCTTTGAGTCTTAATGTTTGAAACTGTTCGCCTTTCTGCATTAAGGAAGCTACAGGATGAGTTGATAGTTGTTAAAACTTTTTGAGTCAACTGAAGAGAGTTCTGCACAGTCTGTTGCGCTGATACATTTCCCAGTAAATTCTTGATAGAGAACGCTGCAGCTTTAGGAGACAGATTTTCAATCTGCCCTTCTCCGCGACTCATAGTTAAAAATGCGAAAACTTTTATCACGCACTCTCGCTCTCTCTGCACACTGTCGAGTTTGCAACTCGTAACTTGTATATTATACCCTTGAATTAAATAAGAACGCGCTCTCTTTGGATCGAAGAACGTGTAAATTGATTGGTGCTTGATATAAACAATCGATTTAATTGACTTGCAAGACGGGAGTTTATGCTAGGATCGCACAATTTGGCGAGGTGTCGGAATTTCAATATTGTTCGGGCGTTAATTGTTCAGATAATCGGGAGCTCCTCTCTTGTGATTGGTTCTTACTTTAGCACGTTTCAAATCTTTTAGAACACTTATCCAATAACATTTTCAGCTTTATTAAGCAGGTGTAAGACTTTTACTGATGTGCTATGGATTTCATTACCAGAAATAAAACTAACCAATTAAGTATTTCCCAAAGGAATAATATAAGCCGAGATGGTTTGAGATATTCTCCCACCAAAAGTCATTCCTTTATGGTAATTAAAAACCAGAGCCCAATGAAAAGTTACTCTGCGGCTTTCGGCTTATCTGCTATCTTAAGGTGCAAGAACGATACTTGCGAAATTAGAAACAAAGCGAGATTTAATTGTTTTTCACTTCACAGCACTCGTAATAGTGTGTCAAGTTCTGCTTCAGTCTGTGAGATAACCCTTTTTGAAGGTCATACAATAGCAAACATGGCTTTTATTGCTTCTTGACGTACGTGCCATTAACTCGATTGCCAGTGCTATAACATCACAAACATCTTGCGCGATTATAGTCAGTGAAACTCAGACAAGAATTACCGTCTGGGAGTCGAATTGCAACTCGAGGGTAGTGTTCCAACAACTAAATCAATTTTTCCGTTGAAAGCCGTAATTGGGAAGTTTTATTTAGCACAACCCAACCCACAGTGTGGCGCGCGAGTAAACAAACACACTCAAGCAATTAGCCTTTGCAAATATCTCAATCGCGTCCATTAGGACAATTATTAAGCCCTAACTTGGCTTGAACAATTTACTTTCGAATTAATGAATTCAGTCGAGAGAGAAGATATTTTGGTTTGCGCCTCTTGGCTTGAACATCCAGCCTTTCTATATCCACTAAGTCTATTGTATGGGTACAAAGTAATTGGTTTGAAAACTTTAGTATTTCAGAGGAGCAAAGTGACGTCTAAAATGAGCTTCGTTCATAGTTATTATAAATTTCTTGGCAATGTTTTTAGCCTTCGACCATAGTCAGCGTATCTTTGTGCAAATAACTGATTGTGTTTTGCTTTGTATATATTTATCCCTAGTATATTCAGGTATACAGAATACTTTGCCCCGAGTGTATTCAACAAACGCGCAGCAACGTATATAATCTCAAGGGCTCTGAAGAGTCGTTTGGCAAGGCGCAATGTCGCTTCGTGCAAGCGCTCAGTTTCCAAAGCAATCAAGAGCGAGAACTTCAAGAACTCCAGTAATAAAGTGACACGCCCAAATATTACTTCTCTGTATCATACTTTAAAATTCTAAACAGTCAAAATTAACAATCATGATTTATAAAATCATTCGATTTCTGTAGACTGGAGTTAATGAAAAATGCTGATCTCCCGCTGCAAGATTCCTGAGAGACTCGCGGTTGTGAGACTCGTCAAGAGAAACAAAGTACCTCTGTATGAATAATGATTAACATTTCGATCGGTCATTTCAAAAACAAATTGGTCGTCAATTAATTGTTAGGTGAGCCGAAAAGAAGGATAAAACAGTGACCAAATTTTTATTTCAACATCCGATCGACTAAGACTCCCTTTCGTCGAAACTGCGCTAGCAATAACTAGCTCTCAACCAGTATATAGCATAAAGCCACTAAAGCTTCTGTTTTGAGACGAGTTGTTGGTACATCATTGATTGCAGAGCTTCTTTTCTGACTCGTGATTATGAGTTTCAAGAATGGCGAAACCTGCCAAGTGAAATCAAGAAATTCTGGTAGGCTAGTTATAAAAACTATAGGGTTTTCGGCGAGTAGGCCAAATGACAGGATATAGAAAGATCAACTAAAAGTTAATATGTTGTATTTTTAGCCGATAGGGTAAACGGTTTCACCTGACGGTATTTCGAGCGTTAGAACTTTGGCGGAATCAAAGACGAATTAAGGGCTGCATGGCGCTCGATACGTCAGGTGAAACTTTTCATCTTTTCGCTTAAAAACACAACATATCAACTTTTAGTTGACCTACACCACGATCATCATTCACTAAAATAATAGTTCGAGCGATTATGGTTCAATAGACGAACGCAATATTAAAGACTTTGAGGTTAACACCTTCAAGGTGTCGCGGTCCGAATATGAACTGGGTTTCATCATTTTTTGCGTTCCACTGTAATCTAAACCATAATAGTTTTTTAAGAAATTGTCTTCCAGCTGCCACTGGAACATTGAAGAATAAGTAATAGGCTTATGATCTGTCCTAGTTCGGCCGGGGATGTTGCTAAAGACGGCGGCTTTGTTAATCAGTATTGGTTTACAGGCTCAAATAATCAAATGGACGCGGTATCGCTTTTAGTTTTTGCAGGTTTGAAATATTGTTTGTCAATGTAAATTAACGGCTAAGACTACAAATCAAGAAAACATGTCCGGTTTAGAACTGAATTTATTTGAGGCTATTCTGTTATTAGTTTACTGAATTTGGAGCGAATCCAACATAAGCCTAAAATTGCTAATATCTCATACGAAATATAAGTTGAATTTAGTATGAAAGACATCTTGTTTATTGAGATATATGCATCACTGAATATCTTGGTTTTGAATTAAATCAGCACGCACGTACTTTATCGGTTATGCTCAATGAAATACGAATAGTTTCATGATACTGTCCTATATACATACCATTTTTAGATTTCGTAAATCTAAACTTCGTTTGTCAAGGTGTAATTTTGAAACCAAGCCACGCGGGAATATTTTTTATTTCGAAACTATAAAATAATAGATTTTTATTATTTGAGAATTGAGGGACTCTTTATACGCTCTGTGTGACACGCAATTGGCTCCTCTTTCTTTTTTTAAAAAAAATACTCCTCTGAGCTGACGGCGCGGCCAGGCTCGCTCGAGTGGCAGTGGGTTGTGGGTATTTTCAATATGGCGCGCGGTACTGACCGAGAAAAGCCTCGGTACTATTTTCAAAGATTTACTTTTGTCCATTTCCTTTGAAGTGCAAAATGCGACGAAGTCGCCGTTTGAAAACTATTACAAAATATCAGAACGAGGATTCTTCCCGAAACGAGAGTCATGATGAAGAGAATAACAGCAAACAATTGAATCTGGAAGTTCTGGCACAACAGACATATGAATTCATGATGTCAAAGATGGCTGCTAGTGAATCAACAACAACTGAGACTTCGGCGGTGACGAATTCCATGGAAGTACCAGAATTCATGAATGTAACTACGGAACTTGCCAAATTAAATAAGGAGTAAGTCTTATTATCTGCCTGAGCAGTAGCTTTAATTTGTTGACCTTGTTCTAGATCAAGAACATGTTTACTGTTATTAAATTATGCCTGACTATGATTGTATCATCATCAGGCATCACAACATGTGGCATGTCCGCAATATTTCTATAGTTTCGTGCGATCGCCAGGCAGAAATCAGATAAATGCAATTAGTAGAAATTTAGTCACTATCTAATGCAAATGCTTTAATGTGATTGACTGCCTTAGAGTACATTCCTTTTGTACAATCCAAATCCGGATTCCTAGATCCAAAAATGGATTATGCATTCCTTTATTCAAAATTTTCGAGAATCCGATTGAAGAATGATTCTATCTGAATCCGGTTCCAGATTTCCTGCAAGTTCTGTGTTCCATTTGACAAATCAGAGAATCGAGATTTTGTTTCATGTCTCCCATGTCGATCCTTAATATCCTTACGCCTGAATTCCTGACATAAACTGAATGCTTTAGAAACAAGAAATCTCTTTCATTTGAATCCTCGAAACAAGATATTTCATCATTTTCCAGTATTTCCTCCATAATAACAAATGAAGCCAGCAAGACTCTTAGCTGTTGATTTCTTGCTCTCGATTTCTTTCGGCAGTTTGATAGTTCATTCAGCTTCTGGCCTCATGAACTATCAGCCGATAGAAATTGCAAGCTCATATTCTAATTGTTAATTATACTAAACATCCATGCAAATGAACGCAACATGTTTTCACAACATTGGGCACAACATGTTGCATTCGTTTGTGCACCATGTTGCATTATGTTGGCATATAATGATATATGTTGCGTGATATTTGAATCCAGTCAAACGTTTTACCCAACATATGCCACATTTTCTTTTGTTTGAATGAAATATGGTGTATGTTGCAACATGTTGCATTCGTTTTCACAGTTGGGCTTGCAAGTAATTATTGCAATGACAAATACTCAATAATTCTTGTTTCTGTGTCTGAGAGCCATTTCAAACAAGGTCCCAGAATGTGAAGAGTTCAAAAATAATACTAACAGTAAGTAAATAGTTTTTAAAAAAACTATAGACTGTGTCGGCGGGTAGGTAAAAC
>JANSTR010012124.1:0-13915 GCA_025434805.1 Antipathozoanthus remengesaui | reverse complement strand
CTGGGGGGATGTGGCAAAGGAAAACTAGTGTATGAACAGATAAACAGGGCTGCAGAGAGCTGGGAGGAGGTGGCAAATGAAAACTAGTGTATGAACAGATGAACAGGGCTGCAGAGAGCTGGGGGGATGTGGCAAAGGAAAACTAGTGTATGAACAGATAAACAGGGCTGCAGAGAGCTGGGAGGAGGTGGCAAAGGAAAACTTGTGTATGAACAGATGAACAGGGCTGCAGAGAGCTGGGGGGATGTGGCAAAGGAAAACTACTGTATGAACAGATGAACAGGGCTGCAGAGAGCTGGGAGGAGGTGGCAAAGGAAAACTAGTGTATGAATAGATGAACAGGGCTGCAGAGAGCTGGGAGGAGGTGGCAAAGGCAAACTAGTGTATGAATAGATGAACAGGGCTGCAGAGAGCTGGGGGGAGGTGGCAAAGGAAAACTAGTGTATGAACAGGGCTGCAGAGAGCTGGGAGGAGGTGGCAAAGGAAAACTAGTGTATGAACAGATGAACAGGGCTGCAGAAAGCTGGGGGGATGTGGCAAGGAAAACTAGTGTATGAACAGATGAACAGGGCTGCAGAGAGCTGGGGGGAGGTGGCAAAGGAAAATTAGTGTATGAATAGATGAACAGGGCTGCAGAGAGCTAGGGGGAGGTGGCAAAGGAAAACTAGTGTATGAACAGATGAACAGGGCTGCAGAGAGCTGGGGGGGGGGGGTGGCAAAGGAGACAATTCCTCCCACCAGCAAAATAGACAATAAGTAAAGAAATATTAAAACAAAGTCCGAGCGTACCCTCACCCTAACAAGCTTGCTGCCCCTTGACCAAAATTACTGCCCATGGCCCTTACTGATAAAACAGGACAAATTTGAAGAATTTAATATTCTGAAATGCTCTTGAATGCTTTTAAATTACAATTTCAGTCTTGAGTAAACTATAATCAGAGTAAACATATGCGCCCAGTCTCCCTCTCATGGTACTAAAATCTACTCTTACACCAAAAGTGAAAACTGCAAGTTGTAACTTCTTTCAGATATAAGCCCCATCTAATTTTCCTTATTTCTGCTATAAATATAAACAAGCAGTAGTATGGCTCTCTCTCTATATATATTAACAGATTGTCTAATTGAATATCAATTCAACTGTTTAGTAGTATCATGATTTCTAAAAATGAACAATGTTCAAAGATTATTGAAAAAAACCCAAATAATTACATAATGTTTTTGTAAATACCCATCCTCACCCCAAACACTGAGAGATATTGAATATTTTAATATTTTCATCATCTGGGTTAGAATCTATGAAGGTCATATCAACTTGCATGCATGCCAAAACTGATTCCTATTAAAATGAACTTAACCTGTGCTATTTTTCATGTTATTTCATCAAGTGAGCGGCTGATTAATTAGTGACTTGAAGTGAGGGGGAGGGGCTGGGGACTAAAGAAACATAATTATTCTCTGTAACTCTTCAATATTTCAAAAACGTTTGGCTGAACCTTTTTAAAAGATCCCTAGTTCCCTAGGTCTCTCTGTTACTAGAGCTTCTGTGTTCAGCATCCATGAAAGCATCTAAAGACCATAGGTTACAGACTAGCCCTGGGCAAGTCAAAACCTCTTCACAAAAAATTGTCATCAAAAAAGATTCATGTTAGAAAAACTGATCAGGGATAAACATCATTAATTTCAGGAGAGGACATAAAACACAGTCTGTTGTGAAAAGGTCACTTGATAATAATGATATTTCTACTAAATATTAATTTTGTTTTTGGTGATAGTTTTATTGTATTATTTGTAACTTTTTAGTGATTCTTTCAATTGCTTTATATCTTTCCCTTTTAACTTTAATAATTCTTGCAGTTTAGCTCGAGGAACCCTCATGAAAACCACCATTGTGTGACTCAGTGGGGCTTCCTCTTATTTAAAATATCTATTTATCAATTGATGGGAGTAGTACTTACTTGTAGGATTTTGATTTTCTCAAGTTTAATTGGTTTATAGATAGTTGGTAAACTATAATAACTATGGATAAATGGATTGGGTTACTCCAGGGATGAGTGGATAAATGGATGGGGTTCAACACTCCAGGGGTTAAAAAGTAGAGAGTAAAAATGGGACTTGAATTTTCCACTCCATCCTTTACTTAACAATTATTCCACAAATGTGCATTGGATATGTACCTACCAACTCTCCTCGATTTGCTGGGAAACTTTTTCCAAGATTCAAACAAGAAGTGAAAAAAGAGTGAATTCTATTTTGTCCCTTTGCATCACCACTCGATTTTAAAAGTGCTGCATGCTTGTTCTTTGCATTGCTCCCAATTTAAGTTGTTTTATTTTTCTGTTGAATTTTTGTTTTTAGTTTTATCCCCGCCTCTTAGTTTTACCAAAAATTGGTTGCCCAGTACTTAAACTTTTTGGTTGTCTCAGATGACCAGACGACTGCTGATTCAACCACTGCTTTGTTGATAAGGCATTGCTTTAAATAATTTGAGTTTGTCTCAATACGTTCTCTTTGAGGAGTATGTTTTAAATGAGGCAATTTAGAATCTCCACATTTTTTGCAGTCCACTTCCAGATGTTTAGCTCTGAGGGGTTGGCAGGTCTGTAATAAGTCTGTATATATATGAATTAAGTGGCAGATAGCCAATGAGGTATGAAGCACCAAGTTGGCTATCCAACAAGACAAGAGTGGAATTACATTTGTTTTGCAGTGCTGGAAATCTGGGTTTGAAAATTTTCTTAACAAGAAAATTCGTAAACACTACTCCAGTTTTGAGTTTCATACATGGCTGCTTTCCAAGCGACATATTATGCAGTGAAAACAGAACCAATCAAATTGCTTTTTTAAAAAAAAATCAATATTCCGTGGTTTTTGTGTTATAATTAATAATATAAGCAATAGTCCGTGTTTTAAAAATCTCTACATGTCTGTCTTACAAGTCTCATGTCTGATTATGCAACTGCAGAAAAAAGTTATGACTGCTGTTATCTCTGAACAACCTTCGGTATTTTCAGTAGGTGGTCAGTTAAGTTATATTGCAAAATTCCTTGATCTTGCTTAAGCACTAAATTATTTAGTAGTAGCTATTTAACATTTAAAAACTGTCCTGTTTAGTGTTAATGCCAAAGAATAAATATATATAACACACACATCACAAGAGTAATTCTACCAGAATACAGCATGATATTTGTATCAAGCTATCTTTCTCGTTGAAACTGTAAAATCGGATGTAGATCAAGATGTACTGTATCTGAATATCAACAACTTCAATACGTGCACTGTATGGTGTGTATCTGAGTACATGTTCCCGAACTTACATAACATTCAAAGACAGCTTATCAAATTGGTATGTGAATGGCACCTAATACTGCTTACCTATCTTCTGGTCCTTGTTTCTTAGATTTGAGGGACGGCAGCAATGGCTTGGTGTCGCTGGTTGTACTGCACTCTTCGTCACTACTCGCCATGGTCTCCACGTCAGCACCTTTGAAAAAGTAGCTAAATATTCCGTCCCACACAGATATCTTATATTACCTAAAAAGTCTTTTTTATCTGTCAGGATTTAGCCAGCACCAAGGTCTAATTAAAACCGACAGTAAACTCTCGTATTTCATTCACGTGCATTCATTGATTCAACAGCGAGTTCGGCGACATTATCGGTTCACTGCATATGCATACGCTGATCATGACGTGCGAAGCCTTCGTCAGATATTTTTGCATGCAGCATCAGTCCAACATGAAAAAAATATATATAAAAGGGAAGGACAGTTACTGATATTTTGATTTCTTGGTTAATCTTCGCGTAAACAACCGAGGAACGTTTCCGAAACAGTACGACTATAAACGAGTTGAAGTACGAAGACGTAGCGAAAAAGTTTGGCCGTCACGTCGATCACATGACTTTTCAGTGGTTTGGCTACACAGGCGGCCCAGGCCATACAGTAAATACATTCAAAAATAGCGGCCGTTTCAAGTTTGGCTCAGTAATAAAGGTTATTAATGAACGAACGATTCTGATATAATAACAAAGGAAATCAAAACACTATTATCTTGTACTCTTTTATTAATGTTTGTGTTGTCGATATGAGACCATCAGAATGCTAAATTTGAGCTGTTAATTCAGCATTCTGGCGGCCCCATATCGACAACACAAACATTAATAAAAGAGTACAAGATAATAGTGTTTTGATTTCCTTTATTATTATATCAGAATCATTCGTTTAACTCTACTGAGCCAAACTTAATACGGCCGCTGTTTTTAAATGTATTCACTGTTATGGCCTGGGCCGCCTGTGATTGGCTATTGACATTTGTTTCCTATGCCTATGGATATGGATGGATTTGTAAAAAACAGTTATATTAAAAGGGAAGTAGAGCTTCTTTTTTTCCTTGTTTATAATTATAATCTAATTCATTTCTTACTTTTATGTTTCTTAAAGGTATGATATGGCTATAAGTATAAAGTCTATATTTTTCGACTCTCGCGCGCCAGCGCACCAGCTGGTTGCATTCCAACGTGTATTCTGTTATTTTAAAAGTCCATTGTTTTGTGTTTCCCGTCACGGTCGCCTAGGGTCCCTAAAGGTCCAACACTGAGGAACCAAGCATAGGGAAAATGTTGGACATTGGCAATTTTGTAACTTGGGGAGGTGGGGGAATATGGGGCTGGTTAAGTTGGGAGACAGTCAGTATTGTAAGTAAACGCTATCAAGACTGAAGTCATAGTCTTCATTCCGTGGTCACTGCCATTTCACTACTACAGTGGAACCCCGGTTTAACGATCTTTGGTATAACGATATTCCCGGTATGCGGTATAACGATCAACATTCGTTTCACCCAGCAGAAGTCATAGTAAAATGTATGGGGCAGAAGCCCGGTTTAACGGCCTTCGGTATTACGATATTTCCTATATAACGATCAACATTCGTTCCCAGCAAGAGGTATAGTAAAATATATGGGGCAGAAGCCCGGTTTAACGATCTTCGGTATTACGATATTTCCTGTATAACGATCAACATTCGTTCCCAGCAAAAGGTATAGTAAAATATATGGGGCAGAAGACCGGTTTAACGATCTTCGGTATTACGATATTTCCTATATAACGATCAACATTCGTTCGCAGCAAAAGGTATAGTAAAATATATGGGGCAGAAGACCGGTTTAACAATCTTTGGTATAACGATATTCCCGGTATGCGGTATAACGATCAACATTCGTTTCACCCAGCAGAAGTTATAGTAAAATGTATGGGGCAGAAGCCCGGTTTAACGATCTTCGGTATTACGATATTTCCTGTATAACGATCAACATTCGTTCCCGATATAACGATATTCCCGGTTGTCGGTGACAGAGCGCAAAATATTTTCGGTTATAACGATAAAATCGATACATGTACCACTGTATTTTTAATAACGAAAACATTATCAGCTGTACAAACCGTGAACAGCTTGTTCAAGAATACTCTGCTGGATGTTGTACTTGTAATTCATTTGGTAATCAATTACAAAGTTATTGGATAACGTGCAGTAAAAAGGCGATTTTCAGATTTATCCCGGTGTAACTTTATTTTTAGAAATTTTCCCACAATATCGTTCAGTACCGGTTTAACGATATAATTTTAACGCTCCCTTGGCATATCGATGTCGTTAATTAAACCGGGGTTCAAATGTATATTGTGAACAACAGATAAACTATAATATACATATTCAATTGTTGAGTTTTAAAATATATTAACTTGGAAATATTCAGCTCCTTCTGAAATTCTAGGGAAGAGGGCCAGAGGGGGCTACACATATTTAATTAGTTCTCAGTAGGGGGTGGGCTACCAAAAACTTTTAAAAATCTTCATATCGTCAATCATTCAGTGTCTAGTGAAAGATATTTTTAAAATTCGCTGCTTCGCACCTCGGTAAATACCCACCGCCGGTTGACCTCAACTTCAGGGGATAAGAGAGGGCTCATAAGTTTGTAGGGGGGTTTTAGTGTTAACCAAACATGGTTGGTTTCTCTATTATTAATTTCATCTTCCGAAACGGAGGCAAAATGAGAAGCTATTTATTCTCGTTTCAGGAATGTGTGACTGAGGAATATTACCTGATTAGTGCACCAATCAGAGGGCGCGAAAAGTGCTAGCTATGGATTCACCTGATACTTAACCCTAGGACGACCAAGCAATTTCTCATAACAAGTTAACCCAAGAGAGGGGTTAACTTGTTATGATGTCTTGTCTTGTCTAGTCTGAAACGGTTGCAAATATAAAAGACCAATGTGAGTAGCTTATCATTAGCTAATTACTTTTCATAACAACAATCAAGTTTTAATTAGGAACTGTTGTTAGCAGCCGTTTCACAACGTGTCCGCCATTTTGGCTGCCATCTTGGATTTTTCAGAAACTTTATTTTCAGCAAAACCTCAGCAAACTTTCTTAAAATTAGCAGAAAACATGTATTTACAGCCTGAAATAGGATTATAAATAGGACTAGAGTGGGAAAAAATAGAAAAATGTGTCAAAAAATAGTTTTCATATTCAAACTATAATTTGCATACTTTCGCATAAATTATAAATGATGACATCACCCAACTAACGTCAAAAGATGCGTTCATTATCGAATTACAGGTAGTGAAAGTTTCGATTTGATTGCTTCAAAGCTGCGATTTTTAGGTCGGTTTTAGGTCGGGGGGGTCTATTTAACCTCTTAACTGTTCGCGATGCATGCAGAAGGCGTGTCAAAGGTCGCGGAAATATGGTAATTTCTAAGTAAGTCAAAACTGTCTGTGACAAACGGCCGCTATGATAAAAAGTTTTAATATGTAACCGAATTTTAGTTGCTTAACGGGTAAACCTGTTAGACGGTTAGTGTAAGTTTCCCCGTGTGACGCCACATATTGGGTTTTGGATTCTTTGGGAGAGTACGCTATCAATATCATATGGGCAAGCATATGCATAGAAACGAGGCTGGATAAATTGTTTAGAAAATGACTCATTCTACCTGCTGACTGAGTATATGCAAATAAATGGTCTGAAATGAAGTTGTAGGTATTGACTATTGTAACATGTGATCATAGCACTTGGGAAGACAACTTTTTTTTCTTAGTTTTTTCATAGATATATAATTCGACGAAGGTACAACACTCAAGACATCCACTTTCTTCCCACCTTTACGGCGCGGAAAGTTGTTCTGTCGACCTTTGGTTGATTTACCAACCGCCGACGCAGTCTTTCAGCTATAGCTTTCTTAAAAATATTTAAAAACTCTTTACTTAAACTTTAAAAACAGTTGTCTGAAAAAACATGAAAAATTCAGTCTTAGACGGGATTCGGTAGAAGCTAATAATAATAATAATAATAATAATAATAATATTAATAATAATAATAATGATGATATTGATAATGATATTGATAATGACAATGACAATGACAATGATAATGATAATGATAATGATAATGATAATGATAATGATAATAATAATAATAACAAACCCTACTGGAGGCAAGCAATACGAAGTATAATTTTTCAATATATTTATTTTCTTGTTTTTGGTACGATATGCAAAAAATAATTTATATTGTATTATACAAAATAATTTACTACATCGCTATATATTATTAATATTTTCTATCGCTGAAAACGTCTCACCGATGCATAGCTCAGCCATATAATATTTATCGGACAAAGTTAGGTTGGAAAAATGAAACCTTGAAGGCATTATATAAGCATCGGTAGAAGCTGGCTGGAAACACCGTATCAGCAAGACTGCCACTACGGTTTGCCTTGCTGTAAAATTAGAAGTCCCTTGAAATAAGCTCTCCAATTATCAGTATTCAGTAAAACTGCGTAAGGTATACAATTTGAATTTTTAGATCTGGTGAGATCGTTAATCGGCGCAGAAGCCATGTCTTCGTGTAAAATAATTTATAGTTCGCCAGAGACGAGGTTATCTATTCATTCATTGTCTAATAGTCTAATTGGAGAGGAAATAGCTTGTTCTTATTATCAAGACCAACAGCAATTTTGAATTGTGATTTGTTGTCCATCACTAAGTTTTCGGGTTAAGGTGTAGCCATACAGGCATGCCGTTACACAACGTGACGGTGGGGTCGACAATCGGCTCATGAATTGTGACTTTGTTATCCATCGCCAAGTTTCGAAGGAAGGTTGAGTCATACAGACATGTGGGTCGACAGTCCAGTCATTAGTGGACTGGTTTTACTGAGAAGGACCCGTAATAGATAACCCGCTTAGTTCCAACCCTCGTTAGCAGCGAGTGAACGAAGATAAGGAGCGATCAACAGCAGTCCTTGATAAATTGATGTTGCTGAAGTTCTTCTGCAGAAGGACGAAAATCTGGATCCCTAAAAATGGAAGGTAAAAAGATTAACTTTGTAAATTGATAATATGCAAACAAGAGTCAGGAAAATAATTTATGACATCCCACATAACATGTTAGCAATACGGCTAAACAGTTTTAATTGGTCATCAAAATCACGGTAGCAAATAGTATTTTTGTATTATATAAGGAAAAAACAACACTATGCAATGGTGATTCAATCTGCACATGTTATTAGAAGTTTAATAAACAGGGTGGTAGAGAGGTTTTGCGTGATTGGCCTAAAATCGTCGCGTGACTCGTGAAAAAGGGCAAAATCGAGTCGTGATGCGTGAAATATGTTACCAGTGTGATGCGTGATTTGCTCAGTTTAATACCTGGTCAAGCAAGATTTGACGAAATCCCGCGCTTCCTTGGAGAACTGCTCACCAAGCTGAGGTACCGGGGTACCGCTACCAATAGCAAATATGGCGGTCATGGGAGGCATGTCCGACCTGGGGAGAAAAGAGAAAAAGGTCTGTTAATAAAGTCATTTGCCTAGCATGGATCTACGCTACTGACAGCAAGAATCTAACCACTGGTGAGACAGAGATGTGCACTGGTGTGACAATGATTGTAACACTAGATACGTTACGTAGTGCAACTGACAGTGCTATGACACGTGAGGTTATAATATCGCACACACCCTTCCTCCTCCACCGCTTATAATCTGCCAACTCAGCTCACGTTTGGGGCTACTATGTCGTGATTTGGTATTGATTATATATTACCTGCGAATGTGCCTTGTTTCAAATTTAGCAAAAACTTGTATGAACGAGTATATAACCTCGGGGAATTATACTTCTAAAACATTTATAGATATCCCACGGGACTGCGATAACAATCAAACGTTTTTTTTAAAATGCGCTTCTCTGTATAGAAGTAAGAAGAAGAAGGGATAAAGATTGGCAAACTACAGTAGAAAACACAGCTCCCAGCAAAATTAGCTTCTGTACCTCTTCTGCCAAGTTGGACATTTCCTGAATAAATCCGGAACATCGAAAACAAAAAAAAGAAGTACATACCAAGGAGGCTTCCTGGTGGCCATTTCATACACTGTGCATCCAATACTCCTGTTTACGAGAAAATCAAACGGTTAGCACTTAGTCTCCAAGGCCCGGTTTCTCAAACACTAATGCAGGATTAAATCCTAACCCACTGTTTTGTTCAGCTAGAAATATGTAAATTAGATAACAAATTGTGTATTGTCGACCAAATTTCTGTTCGACGATAGATTTAATTTATTTTAAAACCTTTTACAAACTAATCCCAGTTATAAAAATTGATCCAAATTCTTACTAACCCTGAACCGGATCCAGGCGATCGGTGGTTGAGCGCCAGCAACGCCTGGATGAATTGATCAGATGGCACCATCCCAGAAGACTTCACGCGCTCAAAAACATATCAAAATGGCCGCCATTTCTAATTTCACTCGTTGGCCGTGAAAGTGGTCTTAGTACATTGGAAACGCATCATATTTAAATGCATTTATCAGCTAAAGTTGTAAAAGACTGGAAAGTAACTCTTTTATTGAATTTAATAACCAAAACTTGTCTGTATCAGGGTTTTCAATAAGAGCCGGCAGCCGGCGTTTTTCGTCGGTTCTCCACTTGAATTCGCCGCCTACTTTAGTTGAAGAACTGTTGAAAATTGAAGTTTATCTAAGATCGGACTATGGCACTCATGGCGTCTGTTATCCGCTACTCCTCAGCTTTTGCCACCAACTATATTTCTTATTGAAAACTCTGTGTATTATATTGTATTTTACCAAATTCATTTCTTCAAACAAACCGGAAAACAACATCTCTTAACACTAATCGCGTGACGCATTATGGCATGGTGCTGGCTTTAGATCAGAGCAGGTGATACAGTAAACACTGATTGGCAAACTCCTAACACGTGATAAGCGTCCCATTGTCTGGCTACAGATACATATGATTGAATTCTTGGTATGTTGTTATAACAAGTTTCATATCGTTTTCTGGTACCACCTCCAACATCCTTCATATCGGTTTAATATGGTGCCATGCATGCCTACATTTCTTCCCCCCCCCCCCCTCTCTCTCTCTCCCAAAAAAATCTAACCGCTTAGGAAAACTATAAATTTGAAATTTACAAGAATTCTGACATTTTGGAACAAACCAAGTCCGACGAGTCTTCGAGTCCTTATCTGTATAACCACGCATGTATGTTACTTCATTCAGACATGATAATCAAGAGTTGCGTATTTAATGCACGAAAGAGTTACAAAAGATCGTGATGTGGACAATAATTGATATACAGTATAACTTTCAACTTCTTTTTCCACATGAAAGATCGCTTTAAATAAAATCATCAGACTTTAAAATGGACTTTCCGATAAAAAAAACACATCCCATTATAACAAGGCAGAATGACCGGAGAAACGCGGTTAGAAGTTAGTACGGGCATTTTAACAGAACATGAAGAAGAACTGGGCACCATTCAGTGAAACATAAACATGTACGTAGACACAAAATTGGTTTAAGGTATAACTCTCTTACCAGATGTCGGACTTCCGGCCATGACCAGTTTCCTTAATCACTTCCGGTGCCATCCAGTATGGGGTCCCTTTCATGGAGCGTAGAATGTTGCTTTTACTGAGACTCAAGTGCTGGAAATCCAACAGGTTAACAAATAAACGGCTGAGATCGGTATAAATTGCTTACACAAATAGTTATTCTTCTAAAATAGTATTGGTCTGGTCATTATTTCCTCTGGTCATCAATTCAGACAATGGTATTTTTAAAACAAAGACATTCCTTAATACTACTGCAGAATTCTCATCCTGACCGAGCCCACGATTCTATCCGTGGTCTGAGGAAGAAACAAAAAGCTCTGGAAGAAGAAAAATCACATAAGCACTTATTATAATAATGGAAAAACTGCAGTGCTTTAGTCTTTGCATCACACTCCCCTACTGAGTTCCCTCAATATGATAACATATTTCACAATTTAACCTCCCCCTCCCTCACAATTACTACCACCGCTATATCCAAGAAAAACCGCTTAGATAGACACATCTCCAAGTTGGAAAAAAGGTCAGTCACAACCGAGGTACTCACTATGCACAGCCGCTTGGCGCAACCAAAGTCAATCAGTTTGATCACACCTGATGGCATCAGCACGATGTTTCCGCCCTTGATATCCCTGTAGGGAGAGGAGTTTGAGTCAACACAGACTTCATTTTGTCTACCTGACTGATAACTATAAGTATGAATTAGCTGTTACAATGCTGTTACTGGTACAGTAAATACTACCAAAGTTATGATAAAATACAAAATCTAAAGGTAAAAGGTATCCAGGATTGAACAGCTCACAAACCGAAGAGACAACGTCCAAGTAACAACACAACACTACGTCCATATGGTGTCATATCAACCTTGGAGTACACACACGCCACATGAACAGAAAGAGCAATTATACCTGTACGTCACATCAACCTCAGAATATACTAACATCCCACATGTACAGGAAGAACGATAACACCTATAAACTGACGGAACTGACGAGGGCCAGGGCTCTCACAAAGCCGAAACCAGTCAAGACGAGAACGGAGAAGACAAGTAAGCAAAAGGAACGAAGACAAAAGTACAGAGGAAGGAAGAAAGAGGTACAAAATCTAAACTATTGGTTTGCGCTCGGTTTCTTTGTCCTCCTGGCCGAGCTCGACTTCAGACAAGTCTACTGAAGGCGTCATGAGGCAGAGGGCCAATCGGCAAACATTTGCGAGATCTTCAGAATTGACTAAGTTTGAACATTTTTAAAGCTTTAGGGAAGGTATGTTTTTATTGGGGAGGGGAGGGTGGGCTGGGGCTTTGGAGAGGAGGGACATCAGTAATTTTTTAACAAATTGGGGAGGGTCAAACCTGTTCTTGTTGGGCAGTCTTGAAATGAGGCAAGTACCAACCTGTGTATAACATTTTTCCGATGTAAATAATCAACGCCACACAATATCTGCTTCGTGTATCGTCTAAACACTGATTCATCGAGAGCGCCAAACCTGACAAAACAAAGAAATAGCTGAAAACTCGAAGTGGCTTCAACAAATAAAAGTAAATTTTCAATGATCAATGGAAATAATTCAGTATCACTTTTATAGGAAAATTCATTGCCCTGGCGAGGGTATTCCACGTTAAATTTCACGATTAAAATAATATTGCACGAATCGCGAAGCGATGAGTGCAATATGATTTTTGAGTGAAATTTAACAGGGAATACCCGAGTCAAGCAATGAAGTTTCCTTGAATTGCATAGCAGGGATGAATCTCGCAAGTTAAATTAATGAGTGTATATATAAACTTGGATCGACTTGGATCGCGAAAGCCGTTTCAGTGCTCAGTGCTCTGTCAACGGAGTGGTGAGCCACAACTTTTGGCGGGAAAGTTTGAGGACGCGCGCGCGCGGATCAAGTTCAGTGCAAATTCCATGCTGAATACGCACTAGTGCAATTCCATGTTTTAAAAATACTTCCTCTTCAGTTGGTCGATTAGTCAATAAGCTTGCGTGATTCATCCCTGCTGTGCGATTGTAACAAAAACAAGAAAATATGGTCAAATCTCATCTGCCCTCAAAACCTCGGATGGCTGCCAATATGATGATGGCGAGGATGACCTTCTGCAGATTAAAGACGTCGCCCTGGTGTTCAAATGTTTCAACAGACTAGCGCCAACATATCTTAGCTCTAAGTTAGTTGAACGCTTGTCTTGGCACAAGGACAACATACGTTGCGCAAATGGAATTCATCTGCCGCAATACAAAAGAACGACCGCGCAACGCTCGTTTTTTTGCAAGGCCGTAAAGGAGTGGAACTCACAACCTGACATTGCACAATCGTGTATGTCTGAGGCCGCTTTTAGAAAAGAAGTGAGAAAAGACCGCAAGCCCTACCCTTCTATAATAATTTTCATACTCGATTTAAAGTATGTAAATAAAATTAATATCAATTTTATGTTTAGTAATATATTTAATTTTATTGGTAATTTTTTTAATGATATTGTAAATAGTTAGGATTTGGTTGTAAATTGAGTCTGTATAGCCTATTTGTAATGATTTAATTAAAGTATTTGTGTTTGTTTGTATATATAATCATCACATTCATTATACACTTCTTTTTTGCCTTGTATGGAAACTCCAAATCATAACATAAGTCTGTCAGTACTAGGTGCGGGGCTAGCAACTTTTGAAAGCTTTGCGACAAAATGTCTGTTCCGCTGATCATAATTGTCGTTAATTAAATATCGAGGAACCCGGTTTACCAAGATAAATATGTTTAAAATGCATTATTCATCATTACACTGATTTTCACTCAAAAGCATTAATTAAAAACGTAGCGTTTAAAACTGATATTGAAATTGATCGCGAGTGGAAAGCTTTGATGACTCTTTATCCGCTAAATGCTCATTACTATTTCATTTATTCTATTATTAATTAGTTAAATCACTTTGAATATTATAATTTTGGTGAAATTTGATTGATTACAAGTTGAAATTTTTTTTTGATTCCAAAGTGAAAAATTTTTGCCCTATAAATT
>JANSTR010012014.1:0-13918 GCA_025434805.1 Antipathozoanthus remengesaui | reverse complement strand
ATCAGTCACTGGGTATACAGTATCAGTCACTGGGTATACAGTATCAGTCAATGGGTATACAGTATCAGTCAATGGGTTTTCAGTATCAGTCAATGGTTATATAGTATTGCATTAAAGTGATAATGAAAGCAATAATTAAATATTTATACAGAGAACAGCCTGACCATCCACTGTCTCCCAAATACAATTTTCTGTCTTATCCACAGGCATTCAGTTTGTGATCAAAAGGATGAAAGCTAATTCAACAGAAGAAGGAAAAGACCCCAGTAATCCTTATCGCAGTAATAACATTGGTGTGGAAAAATTGTTGGAGATTAATTCATTGTACAACCATGATTCTTACTGTTTGGCATATGTGTTCACTTACCGTGATTTTGCTGATGGTGTCCTTGGTCTTGCATGGGTAGCAGAGCAAGGTACTTACTAACTAAATTACTGTAAATTATTGGAATTTTAAGACTCTTTCAGTGCAATTTATTAAAAAAGGTTGGGGGAATGGGTGACAAGTGAAGGAATAGAAGAGTTTTGAAAACAAAGTTTCAGTTTGAGAGTGCAAGAAGGCAAAGGTTCATTGCAGAACAGTTGCAGAACATCTGTTTGCATCTTGCAGATGTGGTTTATATTAAATTTATGGGAAACTGGATGTTGTGAACCCAAATCAATACACACCAACAAAGGTTTGATCGGTTTATTTTATTTATATATTTACAACAATATTTTTTTCAGGGGGCTCTCTCATGCAGGTGATTTCAGAGAGGTCCTAGTTTATTTCATTTAAAACATGTATTACATGTATCAAAGAACTTATTTGATCATACATGAAAACCCAAAACCCTTAGTGGCATAAAATCATGATAACTGTGAAATACTGTCAGTATTGGTTTTTTAAGGGAATATTAAAACATGTACAGCATCACACATGTTTCTAGACAATAATGTAAAATAAACAAACTTCACTATATTTTACACTTATTGGCAAAATGTTAAATCACTTGATGACTTGACTTAATTTGTTTGGCACATGGGCCGTTTGTATATAATTTTGTTCCGGGGGAAGGGGTTGGAAGCATAATTTCCAAAAATATATAAACAAACTTCACTATGTTTTAAACTTATCGGCAAAATGTTAAGTCACTTGGCTTAATTTGTTTGCCACTTGGGATGTTTGTATATAATGTTGTTCGGGGGGAAGGGGTTGGAAGCGTTTATTATTAGTGCTATGATGAAAGAGGACACAAGAAAAGTTTTCTCTCTGCCTTTTGAGTGCTTTCTTACATCAGCATTTATAATAATTAATTATTATTGAGAAACATGCAGTGCTTTTTCATCCCTTTTAGAAAATAATCATAAAAAAGTAGATGTACATAATCTTGAATTATGTACTTTGTAGTTAATCAGAGTGCACGTTCTTTCATGAATATTAATTTTTCTAAATTCAATTGTTCAACACTGTTCAGTCTTTTCTCATTTTTTCTCTGTTGACCAAAATTGTCTAAACGATCAAGTGGTTCCATGTTGGTTATTAACCATCCGCAATGCATACTAAGACTGAATTACATACATTACATCAAATAAACACATGAATTCTGCAATATAGGTTCAGCTGCTGGTGGTATCTGTGAGAGGTACAGCACATTCAGTGACGGAAATAAGAAGAGTTTAAATACAGGAGTTGTAACGTTCATCAATTACAACAAAGACGTACCACAGAAGGTCTCTGAGATAACATTTGCCCACGAGGCTGGCCATAACTTTGGTTCACCGGTAAGAACATTACCAAATTTGTATTTCTTGTTATGTTAATTATAAATGTGTAATTTTTTCAATTTTAAGTGAGTACCATACTTTTATATAGTGTACTGTACACCAACTTGCAGATCTGTTTATTAGACCCCAAACCAAACTGCAAGAATTTGGTCTGTCGTTCATACACTGGCAACTGTATAATGCTGCTCTTACAGTATATAGGTATTTGGGTGTTTTAGACTATTATTATTGTACAGACTGTAATTCTTTAATTATTTACATCAAATATCAAATCCTACTTGCTTTCTGTACATATTGGTATTCTAAATAAAAGTAAATGTTTGTTTTGACAGCTTTTACTCATGCTTTTGCAGTTAACCAACCTTACTAACTAGTGCACGAGTCTGCTTAACAGGATTATTCAGTAAGATTGTGGACATGTCAGTCCGTTTTAACAACTTAGTGTCTCTGACCTTTCTGAAGAATCCCAGTCAGTCAGTTTGTAAACTGATATTTTTTCCATTAGACAATGAACGGAAAAAATAATTTCAATCAAAACACCCTAATCAAGTTACATTATATTTATGATAAAATCAACCGAGGGTTGACGAACACAATTTTCCGCGCCGTAAATTTGGAAGAAAGCTGACGTTTCGAGTGCAAGCCCTTCGTCGGAGCATCACATCATACGTTTTACCTACCTGCTGACGCAGTCTATAGTTTTTTAAAAACTATTTACTTACATTTTATTTAACAACCTGCTGTTATTTATGTCCAGAGGGGTAGATATACTGTAGGGGGTGAAACATTTTGTTGGTAATGTAATATTTCAGCAGCTAAGATGATAAAATATACACTTGTAAGAATTAAATTATTTTACTCAATTCTCCCCCTCCATACAGTGAGAAATGACCAGCTACATGTACTGTTTTCTTGCTTTGCATCTAATACATATAAACCAGCAACTCCAAATTCCATTGGGCCATTCAACAAGAGCAGCTATAAATAAAACATTTTGTAAAGTGTTCCACAGTAAACTCATGTATTTACATGAACAATTCATACTTGGTTATAGTACCATTTTAATCAGTTCTGCGTAGTCTACTACTTCTTTTGCCAGGGACTGCTTTTGGACTGTTGAGGCAAAGTATTAAGAATGTCACTGTTTCTACTCAGAGGTTTTCAAAACATATTCATAGTTTGATTCTCATCGTGAAACAGACCAATAATGTAAAACATTTAAAACATTTTGTTGTGTAGTGGATTTTTCTGTCTTGCTTTCTAGAAGACACAAGAGTTTTGAAGGGGTTTGTGCATTTTATGGTAGCATTTTTCAACTGATGTAGTGAAATCATTTTATTGTTGGAACCACTCTGCAAGAAAAGAATATCAATGCTATTTTCAGATTGAAATCTCTGTTTTCATTTTTGAAGATTTTGCATTAATTACTCATGTTTGTAAACAGAGCGCCAAATTGTTCCTTCCTACACTTGGAAGTTTATCTTACCACAAGAGTATTTTGAGCAAAATTTAACTGAAAGAATTTATCCTACCACGAAAAACAGTTCTACCAAATTTTGTTGCCCTTCTTTGTAGTAGCCAATCAGAGTGCATGAGTGGTACTAGTCTGACACTGGTTTGGTGAATGTATATGTTAACACAGGATATAACCAAGAAGCACTTAATAGTTATTAACTAGTTTGGCTTGATCTTCCTTACAGCATTGGCTGCATTGCAACCTGAAAGGTCAATAATACATCTTAAATAGCTTACAGTAAGCAATAAGCACTACTTTTATCTGCCATAATATATTATTTTGATTGTGTGTATTCAAAGTAAGTAAGTCTTAGCCAGGGAGACAGAGTTGGTAAATGCCAACTGACAAAGCACATCTACATGACTGTATACTTTGTTATCAGCATGATGAGACTGCAGCTTGTTCTCCTGGAGGCAGCAAAGGGAACTTCATCATGTTTGCACGTGCAACATCTGGAGATAAACCAAATAATCGCAAGTTCTCAGCCTGCAGTCTTTCAAAGATGGGTGGGGTGTTGCAGGTGAAGGGAATTTGTACTGATAAGAGGTGCTGCTTTACAGGTAAGAACACAAAGTTTCTGGGAAATCCCATTCAAAATTTTTACTTGCAAATAAATTTTTAATATAGGAAGTACACTACACACTGTAGGTGTATTATTAATAAATAATAATAATAATAATGGTAATAATGCACTTTGTTTGAATTATGTAACCAGATTAATTACACAAAGTAATTTTGTGGTGTATTTCCTTATAAAATCATTTATTTCATATATTGTGTTTAGCAAACAGATAGATACCACTGTTACATCTGTAGGAGTTATCAGTTATTTTCAACCTCACTCTCAAGAATTTTAATATTATTGCATTGCTTACAAGTCAAATCGCCCTTTGATTGTGTCATTTCAAATCATGTTGCCCCTGGTTTTGGTCATCTTGCCCAAAATCCCTGATTATCTCACCTCATATTTTGATTATGATATAGCATTTCATGTCAGTGATTAACTTTTTTATCCATATTTTATTTATATATGTGCAATATTTATAACAGCATGTCTAATTCAGTGTACCTGGTTTAGAATGGAAGTCTGTACTGTTGAGCTAACTAAATAGGCATACATACAATGTAATAACACAATTATTATTCACAACTAATTATACAGTCTACTAGTACAATATTACTGTTTTCTTGCCTAATACTTTAGGAGCTTATGAAAATGTAATAATTATTATTAAATAAAATAATAGCAAGCAAGTGCAAACCCTCAGAGCATGACACAGCAGCCTGTTTACTGCAGTGCACAATCTGTCTGTATCTATATCATTATTCAAACACTACTAACAGTATGTGGGCGTGAAGGGGTGTGTTATTTTCTGCTTTGCCACTCCCTGCACTACAAAATTTACACTGGCTGACATTCCTATCCAAGAGATATGCCATTGTCAAATACTCAACTCAATTTATTGATCAGGTTGATCAACACCACTGTTCCATACAAACGTTTTCTTGTTAAAATTTCTTTCTTGAACAATTGTTATTTTTCTTCCATTTGTCTGTTTGCTGATAGCAAAGAGCTCTTTCCTCATCACTCATTTAAAAAGTTGTGCATATAATTACGAGGGCTACCTGTGGTAGCGCGAGTTATAAAATCGGTCTGTTTTCCTTCACCAAACTGGAATGTTACGTAATAGAGTCACGCGGAGAGTCACGTGGAGCCACGAGTTATAAAATCGGTCGGTTTCCGGCTGCATGTGGTCCCAAAACTTATCTTGTGGTCCCGTAAAGTACGCTCTGCTTTAGCATCTGGACCGTTCGAAAACTTCAAGTTCACGCTGCACGATTTTAGAGTTAAACCCAGAAACCAGACCGGATCACCCAAAGACAACCATACTCCAACCTTAAATAGCCGTGGTTACACTAGCGCTGTGCCCGAGGGTCCCCACTGGGTTATTCGTTATTTGCTTGGGTTAGGATCGCCTTGGGTTTCAGTTCAGGTTATATTTCCCAATACATTAAAAATATTTACCCGCGGCCAACTTTTTACTGAGCAGCATATGGCGTCAAAATTTATTATGACATGATGGATTTCCCGAACTAGAAGTATATGGTTTGCTTGCATTCGTTCTTGTGCTTTCTATTAAAGGAGCATACAGCGGTTGATAATGCCATCCCACAGTTTGTTTTGAGAAGAATGCGAAGAACGGTATCTTCTTTCTCTTCGACTGCTTTACTTTTATTTCATTGAACCAGTCATGCATGTAATTATCTTGCTCCCGATGTCGACTTTGGAACAAATATCCGGCGTTGTAGAAACTTCCTGAGAATCCTCCATCTTGTTCTTCTGATTCTTCAGATCTAAAGTTGCGGATATACTACTAAAGGAAATCCGATAATGAGGATATTTCAAAACAAAGCTTGAAAGTTGGCTATATTTTATAGACTTTCGTGTCGCGGCACAAGAATCACGGAACTGTCTTGAAATGTATCACGGAAATGTCTAGAAATTTATCAAGTTTGGCACCGCTGCTTTTCGATTGGTGGAAATCCTTTTGTGGTTAGCTTCCCCATTGCTTAACCATACCATTTGGTTTGGGGATTGTCATGGGTAAGTCCTTTGTTCTTTTTTATGTTTCCATAGTGACTTCCCGTGGTGAGCTTTACTGTGAATAAAGAGGTCACACACAAAAACACATTCCCTGTGGGTAAAGTCATACTTTCCCGAGGGAAAAAAAGGCTAGTGTAACCACAGCTAATGTTACGTGGTTTTTGTGCTACCGGGATTGCTTCTTGGTCCATTTCGAGATTGACCTCTATCTCTTTGCCGGTATTCTTGTCTCGGAATACTCCTATTCCTTTAGAAACACTGCTGTATTCTTGGAGCACTGCCTCCACGTTCTCTAATTTTGGCTTCAACGCTTTGATTCTGAGTTTATTAGCTTCTCTAAGTGTCCCTTCCGGGTCAATTTTGATCATCCCGAGTTCAAGTAACGTCGCTTTGCATAGGAGTGGTGGTGAGTCCATTTTTCCCTCGATAACTAGTAGTTTGCACATGGTGCCTCTGCTACTGTTACGGAGATCAGATTGGAGTGTTTTAAGAGTGTCTTGACTGGTATACAGTTCTTTGATTTCATGTGATCGATGTCAAAGGGCCTTGAACTGGTGCTCGTCCATTATATTCACGCTGGCTCCACTGTCTGGTTCTACGTGTGCATCAATATCCCCTATTCTAATTGGTACAGTGTCCTGGTTTGGTCCTGATTAGATTCGTTTAGCATGATGTGTTAGATGTTGTGCTGTCTGTTGGAGATAATCGTTGTCTGAGTCGCTACTGATCTCACTGTCGCCCATGGATTTTCTAACGTGTTGCTTGTATGCCCCTCCTTGTCCTTCCTTGTTGTGGTTTCTGCTGACCACTTTTGCAACGGATTGCAGAATGTATGATAAAATCAACCGAGGGTTGACGAAAACGATTTTCCGCGCCGTAAATTTGGAAGAAAGCTGACGTTTCGAGCGCAAGCCCTTCGTCGGAGCATCTGCAGAATGGTTGTACTTGCCACACTTCAAACACTGTTTCCCGAATGTATCACAGTTTTTCCAGGTGGGTGTGCATTGGTCTTGCCACAGTACTCACAGGTTTTTCCATCTCTCTTCACTTCAGGCTGATGGTCATGTTTTCTCAATTTTCGATAGTGTGATTTCCTTGCTGGTCCCAGTGGTTTCCTGTCATTTCGGCGAGATGTAGTTGGTTGTTTGGTTATCCTTGCAATTTTAAATTCATCTTTCATGTCTTTGATTTGTTTACTGATATCTTCTCTCTGGCTATCTTCTTCAATGATCTGACCTAAATTCCACCTTTTCTGGATACACTTCTTGATAAGATCCTCATCTGTGATCGTTTGGACAAGGTGTTATAATATCCTGTCGTCCAATTGTAATAGAACTGAACTCAGGGGTCGTACATCATGGCCCCCATGATAGCAGGGACAAGATACTTGTTTTGAATAGTTTAAACCACTTATTACATGGTGTCAGAAGTGGCCAACCCACTCCTCAACTGTGCAAAGGGTTTATAAATCCATTTAAAGGACTCGACATCCTGTGTACTCGTACGCCACTCGTAAACAATGGGTAGAGATAGGCCAATCTTTGATGCCAGTGCGACAGATCGCCGACGAGCGTTCAAGTTTTTTGTCGCAAACTTTAGGGACTACTGCATCATGTAAGACTTTGTGAATCCAACTAAAACTATCGACAGCGAAGACTACTGGATTGCAGCCAAAAGGCCGAAAGTGCTGGCAGTACTGCGCAGAGCGTTCCCAGAATCAGAATGGGATGTTTTAATAACGACAATCGACTCCCAAATATCGGAGGAGGACAAGCAATATCCTGCTACATGAATGCAAGAGCACACAAAGCATTATCTAGGTGGAGGACCAGTAATTCAAGTTACCCATCACTTCCTTCGTAATCTAAATCAAGAACAAAGCATGTCTATTCAGGATTGGCACACCCAAGTCCAGCTAAACTATCAAAAGTGTGATTTCCCGGCAGCTGCAGTGGATCGTCTCCAACGAGACATATTCGATATACTTCGATAATGGCTTGAAAACGGAATCCGCCATTCATATAGCAACAACAGCTGGAAGAAACATCAAACAAAGTTGCATCAGCCAAATCACCACAGCCATGCTGACCAGGCACTCGTTCGTCGAACATCACTCAGTCTCCCACATGCCACTGGTGTGGCCGTTCCTCACATCCCCGCAGTGACTGCCCAGCTAAAAATCACACCTGCTATGGGTGCGGAAGACGAGGGCATTGCCAACTTGCCAATGCAGAGCAAAAACACCCACCTCACACACACACACCACCGTGAAGATCGTATCAGAAGCTGAAGCAAAGACAGAGCCAAATGTTGCAAATCTCATAACTGAGGATGTACTTCAAGGCCCTGCAGCAGTCAAAGTATTTTTGTTGAGCTTGATGTCAGCATACCATTGGCAACACGTCAGTTTTAATTCCAGGTTGACTCAGGCTGTTCCTGTAATACTATACATGTCACAGACCTTAACAAGCTGAAAGGTGCACACATGGCTCCATCTACTGTGCGTCTTCATGATTACTCCAAGACCCTCATTCCCACCAATGGCGGAGTCACACTTCACTGCACTCGCCGTGGAAAATCATACCAAGTGGTTTTCCAAGTAATCGCTTCTCATCGCTACTATGCTCCTCTCTTGGGTCTTCCAGAAGCACACGCATGGGAATCCTACAGTTTGATATTGATTCGGTTAACCAGCTGGAGCCCACTCCTGCACCTGCCACACCACTCCCCCTCGGTAAGTTGACACTTGATCATATCAAACACGCCAATCCGCGTTTATTTGAGGGTTTGGGTGAGCTGGGTTTACCTCTGCCTCTATCCCTTGACCCAAAAGTTCAACCGATTCAAGCTATCCCTCATCGCTTTGCAGCTCTCAAATTGCCCATAATTAAGGATGCACTAGACAAATAATTCAAACAGGGCAGCTGGTCCGAGAAAATGAGTCTACACCTTGGATTTCAAACATGGTGGTGCGCCAACGTCCAGCAACTGCCACAAAACCAGCCAAAGTGCGCATTTGCTTAGATCCATCTCAAACTGTCAATAAAGCTATAACGAGACCTGTGTACCCTATTCCTACTCTCGAAGAGAACATCCATCGTTTTCATCAAGCAAAAGTGTTTTCAACTTTTGATATCAGAATGCTTTCCAAACTATTAAACTGGCAGATGAATCTTCAAAGCTGACTACTATGCATACCTTAGGGTTAGTATCGCTGGACTCGCCTGCCGTTTGGAATAAGCTCGGCACTCGAGGAGTTTCAGCGCCGATTTCATGATGTTCTTTCTGGCATGGATAATGTTAATAACATTGCTGATGACATAATAGTGATTAGCCGGGGAGAATCACAAGAAATTGCTACAATCAACCATGACCAAACAGTGATTGAACTTATGAAAGGACTAACTCGGCACAACCTCAAGCTTAATCCTGACAAAATCAAGTTCAAGTCACAGACATGACAATTTATGGGGCATGTGTTGAGCCCCGAGAGTCTTAAACCTAGTGAAGAAATTGTCAATGCTATCCTACAAATGGCTCAACCTCGCGTCAAGGCTGCCATCCGCCGTTTCCTGCGCACTATCACGTATCTGTCCAAATTTTGCCCGCACCTCAGTGAAGAAGTACGACCTCTCCGAGATCTCACCCACATTAAGCAAGATTTCGTGTGGGCAGACAAACACACTACAGCATTCGAAGAAGCTAAACAGTTGGTTTCCAAAGCTCCATGCCTCCGTTACTTTGATGTGAATGCCCCAGTGGTACTTCAAGTTGATGCCTCTGACTATGGCCTTGGTGCAGCACTGCTTCAACCGAACATGAACCCCATCGACTCAACCAATCTTCAGTGGCAGCCTGTGGCATTCAGTTCCAGCTCTCTCACTCCAACTGAGCAGCGCTATGCGCAAATTGAGAAAGAGATCCTTGCAATTGTCCATGCTTTCCAACCATTTTACCACATTCTATTTGGGAAAACTGATGTGACTGTGCATAGTGACTATAACCACTCGAGGTAATCTTTAACCGCTCTCTAGCCACAGCCCCACGCCGACTGCAGAGCATGATGCTCATACTTCAGCGCTACTCATTCAATGTGGGGTACCACAAGGGATCTTCCCTGCACATTGCTGACACTCTCTCCCGAGCACCTTTGCCTGATATCTCGTACAAACCTATAAATAGTGAAATGGTTTACCGAATGGAACTAGAGAATACCAGCCCTGACCTCTCTGGTTTCCAAGATTCCACACTTCAGGACATCAGAGCTGCAGCATGCACAGACCCCGAACAGATTGAATTGCGCTACCTCATCGACACAGGGTGGCCTGCAGACAAATCGTCTGTTTCTGAGCTAGTACACTCATACTGACCTGTTCGTGATGAGATTAAGTACCACGACGGCCTACTTTTTTTAAACAAGATCGTGTCATCATTCCATCGTCTTTCCGACTGACAATGCTGCACAAGCTCCATGCAGCTCATCGTTGTCCAGAATTCACCCACTGTTATGCACGCAGCTGCTTCTTCTGGCGAAGCCTCGCTGACAATGGCGGCCCAGTTTACCTCAGACCTATTCAAGACCTTTGCTAAGAACTACAAGTTTAATCACATCACTTCATCTCCCTACTGGCCTCAATCCAAAGGTAGAGCTGAAGCCGCCATCAAATCAGCCAGGCACATACTACTTATTGCCGAAGATGTGGACTTGGCTCTAGTTTCGATACGCAACGCTCCACCTACTGGACACACCTTCTCTCCTGCTGAACGGTTGTTTTGTCGTGCTCTCCGCACAAATCTTCCTCAAACTTCGGTCAGTCTGAAATCTTCAACCCCACCACCAAATAGTGTTATATCTGATCATATTCATCGAAAGCTCCATCAGAAATCGGCATACAACAAACGTGCCAGAACGCTACTCCAAGACGTCTTACCTGACACTTATGTTTATGCCAAACCACCTCCCACATCTGCGGCCAAGGCTTATATCCCAGGTGAGATTATTGGCTCTGCTGGACCACGATCCTACACAATCAATACCGGCAAGAGTCACATAAGACGGAATCGCACTCAGATCCGGCAAGTTACCTCTCCAGGCACAACCGTGATGCTATCGCAAACCACGCCAACGCTCCCAGACAAACTCATACCCAATGAGCTGACAGCTCGGGTACCGGTACCCCCCATCTCACGTGGGACTACATCGGAAGAGCACTTGACAAACCGTAGTGATGAATCTCAAATGCCATCATGCAGCTCACCTGATCTAGTACCCTCACCAGTACCGCCTGACCCACCTTCTCCTGTCCCACAGTCACCCAGCTCACCGTGACTGTCTACACCTCAGATTGTTACTCGCAGTGGTTGTGTAGTTCGACGTCTTGCTCGCTATGACAGTTACCACCGTTTTCATTGCATCGCGACCTTTTGGATTTTTATTTTCGTCTGAAGTTGGATTTAAACTGCCGTCAATCATGTCACATTTCAAATAGAACCGCACTTTTCCACAGACGAGACGGCGCTAGCTCAACCGCCAAATTAACATGTCTGAAATTCGTGGATCGTGATTGGTTGCGGCACGCAAAATATATACAACAAAGTCTTGATCGACGGCAGTCCAAAACCAAACGCCAGACCAAAATGGGCTCCAAAAGGTCGCGTAGCAATAAAAACGGTGGCAAGGTTTTAATTTAGCATAATTTCTGTTTGTTGCAGAATGTTTCCCTGCCTTATAGGCACTGTGCTTATCCAGAAGCAGCAGAACCAAAGACTCTGACACTTTTTTATGTTGTGTTTGGGTTTGTTTGTTTATAAAAGAAGAAAGCGTGTAAAAGAGACTGCGGATGAGGCTGGCTTCCCGTCGTGCCACAGGGGTTGTACATCATAGGCACCATGATAGCAGGGACAAGATACTTGTTTTGAATAGTTTATACCACTTATTACACAATTTCTTTCTCTCGCAATCGAGCGGTGTAGGTGACAATACTTTTACTAGACTTCATTTGTTGTTTACTAAACGTGTATCGAGCATGATGTTTGTTTCTCTTCGGTTAAAAGTGCTTGTCTAATTTCCGTTATAGTTTCCGATGTTCGTTGTCATCTTCGATTGGTGCTGCGTCGGGCAGAACTCGAGCTAATTTCTTGATTTCTAGTCCACCATAAATTTTGAGAGCACTAACCTTTTCTTTGATTTGCGATATTTCGAAGTATTAAATTTACTCTTCAAAATCTTTAATCTATTCTTTCCACGCTCGCCTAGTCTCTAAGTGATTGTCGGGGATCTTGAACGGGTCTATTTTGAGATTTTTCCATGTAGTTATGACTCGAAATTCTCTGGATTCGTTATCTCCATCTGCCATGTTGAGAGTTTGTTTGAGATCAAGTGCTTCGCAACGTTCGTCTTCGGTTCGCTTCCGTGTATTTTTCCTGCTTGTGAATCCACTTTGGTAAGCTCAAATGCTTCGCTGTGCTCTATTTAGCTGTTTGGCCGCTGAATTCTGGCTGTTGCTGCTCTTTTATGGCCATTTTTCTTCTTTCTTTTTCATCCTCGTCGCCAATGTAATGATGCTCCCGATGCCATGATAGTGGAACTAACATTTTAATCATGTTATCACACATGTGCATATAATCGTGAGTGGACTGGATACTACACATGTGCGTATAACCGTGAGTGGACTGGACACTACATGTAATATGGATCGATCGACCGCTAGCAAAATTGAAAATCAAACCGATTTCCGTCGAAGCAGCGACATCCAGAAAGTTCAATTCGGCTACAGTCCAACGCCTTGTTCAATTTGTGGTTAACTGCTAGCTTAATCGCACTTGAATTTTCTGTGGCTGGAAGCAGCGACCCAACTGAGAATCCTGTCGCTCAAAACTCAGATGTCACGTTTCATTCCTGCAAATACTTACAACTTTCTGACGTTGTGACAAATATCTCCACTTGTATTTCTGTGAAACTGTTGATCAACAAACTTTCACTCTGAAACTGCATGAAGTCGAGGCTGTTGCCGACCGACCGTACGTCTAAAATGCTATACTAGTTCAAACACCTGAGACCGCGAGCAACGGCAAGATTAGATTGCGTTCTCCTTCGTCGAACGTAAATAGTTGTCATGACGCTGAGGTGTGGCGAATGAATGGCCATGCCTTTTATATTTAACAGAAATGTGATTATGCATGGCATGGCAATAAAACAAGAATAAGCATAAAAACTTGGAAGAATTTCAGCCGTACCACAGGTAGCATTAACGCTAGCAATCGTCACGAGTCTAGCAACTGCCACTGCCATCATGAGTGTTCCGCCATTGCTTTATATTCCCTGTTAACAGCGGTCTTTACAACAGGCGAAAGGAGAGACCGCCGTTAACAGGGAATGCTTTACAAGGCATTTCTTTGCTTTCATTTTTATTGAGACATCTCTTCCTTCGGTTTCAAAATTTTATTAAGGTAGAAAAATACTTATACAATTTGCCAACTTTTGCTCTTGTAAATTGTCAATAATTTAATATAATCGTCTATTGTTTGTTCTTTTTTCGAACGTGCTAGATTAGTTCTAATTTCAACAATTTATTTATTGTGGCTGGCAAACGGAGTTCCAATTTTTGGTTTTCAGTTTCATCAGACAGGTGAAACAAGCCACTCCGAAGAAGCCAACGGGAATAAAAATCGCGATCGCTGGCCTTTAAACTGTAAATGCATTTCAAACTGAAACATTCACAGTATGAGTTTAAACTTAACCCTTTTTGAAACAGAAATTAGAGAAGCATCATGTTTTGTGCAAGATTCGACGATACCCCGAACAAGTCGAGTATTTGCGTACGCAGTGATAATCATCGTCTCTCTGGTTGCCAACTCGCTGGTCATTGCCATCGTATGCAGAGCCAAAGTAATGAAGAAACCCATCAACTTCTTCATCACCAACATGTGCTGTTCTGATCTCCTAATCACAGTTCTTTACATGCCTCGAGTGTTGGCCATATTTTCTGTTGGGTATGAGTGGTTGCTGGACGGTGTAATTGGACTGGTTA